>PVLC010000034.1:86229-280187 GCA_004027655.1 Graphiurus murinus | reverse complement strand
GTTATTATTATAGAAGGATTAAGAATGTGTTATTTATCTGTCCAGTTCTCATTTTTTTAGTTTATTTACTATTCTGTATTCAGTAGTTAGGACAGAGTTTCATACATAGTACCTGATCCACAAATAAATAATGAATGACTAGATCCCTTAATAAAATGAAAAGGATCAGAAAATATGTGGCATTAAAATGCACAAAAATACAGTTGTTAAAATCATTATGCAAATCAGAAAATTTAGATACTTAAAAAAGTAAAGAAACACTCTAGTGAGCTCATAGCCAGTCCTTTCACTGTGTACAGAACTACACATATGTTAAAGGACTTGCTGATGGCCTTTTTTTGTTATTGTTGATATCATAATGAATCCAAACGAAAGTTGTAACTCTCAAAAATTCTAGTAACCAGTGAAATAAAACCAAGAAATTACAATTGGATCTTCCTGAAGCATATATTCTCAGAAATATTATTTTAGCATATATACTTGATTCCTATTGGCAATTTCCTTGGTGATGGTTGTTTAGAAATTAGCTATAATGTTACTATTGCTTCATTAATATCAGTAATGTGATTTAGGCTTTAAGTTAAATCTTAATTATGGTACTATTTACTTGTTCACTCAGCTATCCATTATTAAATGCATTTTATGTGCTAAACACTGTGCTAAGTAATGGAAATACAATGTTAATCAAATGAGACATCGTTTTCTGGTCTTACATAGGATATGTAATCACAAAGATAATAATACAGAAAAACTGTTAGTTTTATGATAGTTAATGGAGTACCTATCAGTGGGGATCCAATCTAGCCTAGGAGAATGAAGATATTTTTGACACTGTGATATTTAAAATGAGATCTGAAAAATGGTGGAAACTGAGCTAGAAGTGATAGAGGAAGCAAGGAAGGGATAAATCCTCTAGGCAAAGTGATCCGTTTTTGACAATGAAAAAATTATTTTAGCAGAATGTGAAGCAAGGTTAGTTGAATAAAGGAAAAAGTAGAATAGATGGAAGCAACTCTTTAAAATAGACCACAACTAAACCATCCAGGTCATTTAAATCATGCAAAACAATACTTTGTGATAAATAAGATTGTTGTGTAATTTTATTCAAAAGGAAGACATACTCTACATTCAAATCAAAAGATTATTTTATGTACATCAATTTATTCGTATGCAATAAATTTAGGTGAGCCTTTATAGCTTTCAAATTCTGTGAGACATAAATTAGAAGTCTTGGCAAACTGGTTGAGCCATGTATACCCTTGAGTAATTGTGATTTCAAGGGACCCCGTGGGCTTGGGTGACAAAATTAATTGTTTGAGATGCCGAACAATGCATATAAAGAATTGCGCCTTTCTGTAAATTCCATGAGTTTATCTTCTGTTCACCTTGGGCTAAAGGATTGACAGAAGCTCAGTGAATTTGTCCCCAAAATATTCTGTATGTTTTATCCTGTCTGTACTCATCCTTTACTTTTGCATGCAGAATATACATACCCTTTCTGTCAGAGAGCAGGATGATATAGTCCTGAGTCCTGTATATCTTTGAGATGATGAAGACATTAATAACAATATAATCAAGTAAGCACTACATGCCAAGCATTTTTCTCAGTGTCTCATTTTAACTTCACCACAACTTTGTTTTATTCTATTACATTCTCATTTTGAAGACAGAAAATTCAGCACAGTAAGTTATTTCTACTGCCCAAGTTCATACAGGTATCATGAGGCTGAAAGGAGATTTCCACCCCAACATTCTAACTTCAGAGCCCATGCTGTAGTACACATTCCTAAAATGGGAGGTTCTGCCCCTGGGGCTGCTGAAACAAACCTCAGGTATGTAAAATTACACAAAGTTGTCACTGTGTCTTTCTGTTTACTTGCTTACTTAAAGAAGGTAGACTTACTTTCCTTGTGTTCAATGTGTATATGTACACCTCAATGTTGAACACTAAGGGACCACTGTGTATTTTTAGAGGGTGCAGTAAGCTAAATAAAGTTAGGAATCGATGCAAGTGCTTCTAATAACATTAGGTGTATTTACTTGCATGCATAACGGTGTTCCATTTCTTTTATCTTTTTGCGGGGAGCAGGCTACTGGGGATTGAACTCAGAGGCATTCTACCTCTGAGTACACCCCTAAACCCTTTTTTGTTTTTTTATTTTGAAACAGGGTCTTGCTAAGTTGCTGAGGGTCTCCTTGCTAAGTTGCTGAGGCTGGCCACTAACCTGCAGTCCTCCCGTCTCAACCTCCCAAGGACTGGGATTTCAGGTGTGTGCCACAATACCAGGCTCAACTTTTTCCACTTAAATCGAGTTATGTTTTGTAGAATGAAGCAAATGGGAGTGCAAAGGTGCCCCTTAAACTCTGACCCAGCTTTACATGGATATATAGAAGGCATTGTCTTTACCCTGGCAATGTCCCCACTCCCAGATCTGCACCAGTAGTTTATTCTGAAAAGACAACACACATGGGTCCAACAAGTGTTATATTTCTAATAAAAGATGATTTGGAAATAATAAAAGATACACTCTCTTTTATATAAAATTCAGAATTTTATTCACTAGAATCATGTTCTCTTTATCTGAATGAAAATCCCCATTCTTCCTCCAGGTGCTGAAGCAATGTTAACCATCTCAAGTTTTCCTGCAGGTGATAGGGAGAAAAAATAAGTGCTTATTAAGAGAGAATATTATGCCAGGCATGGTGGCACATGCTTGTAATCCCAGTACTTGGGAGGCTGAGACAAGAGGATCTGAGTTCGCAGCCAGCCTCAGCTACTTAGTGAGGCCCTCCATAACTTCGTGAGACCCTGGTTCAAAATAAAGAATAAAAAATAGGACTGGGAGTGTAGCTTGGAGGTAGAATGTCCCTGGATTCAATCCCCAGTACTACAAAAAAAATTTTAAAAAGGGAGAATATTATGCTAAGTGAGTATACCCAGTCCCAACGAACAAGTATATGTATTTTCTTTCTTATATATAGAAGCTAGAGAGATATTTGGCAATAAGGTCAACAGCAGATTAGATGAGCAGAGACTCCAGGGATGTGACCAAGGGTGATTAGGGAAGACGGGGGATGAAGTCATAAATAATGCAATAGTTGAACCAATGTTATGAATGTATACAAAATTGCCAATTCCAGTCTCAAAGACTTGTGGGCTGAGGTTGGAAGTGACCCAATCAAACTCAATCAAAAATGGGAAATTAAACTAAATAGACACTTCACAAAATAAGAAATAAATACAAAAGGACAATAAATATATGAAAATGTTCAACATCATTAGTAATCAAGAAAATGCAAATTAAAACTACACTGAGCTTCCATCTTAACTCCAGTTAGAATGGCAATCCTCAAGAATCCACACAATAATAAATGCTGGCAAGAAAGTGAGGAAATAGGAACCCTTATACACTGTTGATAGTACTGCAAATCTGTATGACCACTGTGGAGATCAGTATGGGGTTCCTCAAAAGATACACATGGAAACACCAAGTGACCCAGCTATATCACTCCTCAGTATCTTTCCAAAAGAATTAAATTCAGAATACTATGGTGATACTTGCATATATCCACATTTATAGCAGCAGAGTTTACAATAGCCAAATTATGAAACCAAACTGTCCATCAACAGGTGAATGAATGAATGAATGAATTAATTAATTAATTAATGATAAAAATGTGATATATACACAATGGAATTTTACTCAGACATAAAAAACAAAATTATGTCATTCATAGAAAAATTAATAGAATAGAATTGGAGAATCTTTTGCTAAGTGAGATCAGCCAGTTTTAGAAAGTCAAGGGTTTAATATTTTCTCTCATAAAGACAGAAAATAGGAAACAAAAGGGACTTTATATAACTGAGGAGAGTGACCAGTAGAATTGTGGAAGGGGAAGAGGGAGGGAGGTGTGGAGGGGGAAAAGAAGAACTGATGAAAGAAACAGTAAAATTATGCTGTGCCCATGTATGAAGGTATCACAACCAAGCTCACTATTATGTATGGGGACGGGTAGCCTGGTGGGATCTCAAGGGAAAGACACGAAGGCCCGTATGCATGCTTAACTGTATGACTTTGAGCCTCACTATGATATGTGATTATAATGTAGCAATAAAGGTATCAAAAAAAAAAAAACCCTATGGCAATCAAGAGGGGGGGGAGGGAATATTCTATTCACATTCTCCACACATCTGCTTTCACATCCACACACTGAGAAGTTTTAAAGCCAGAACAAAGATATCTTGCCTGCTTTATCTCTCCTAGCCCTCGTCCATTCTTTCCTTGGTGAAGAAACCTAAGGCAGTAAGAACCATACAGATTTCATGTGTGGCTATGGAACTTTCTGTTTAGGTAACCTGGCAGTCTTTGGTGTTGAGAAGTGCATCTTCTTCATTTCACAGGATCCTTTTCCTGATCATTCAAATGATCAACCCCAATTAGAGCATCCACGCCATCTCTATGCTACAATTCTTCCCTGGGGAAAGATGACTACCTGACCAGAATTCTGATGCAAAACTTAAAAAAAAAAATAAAAAAAATTCCCAAAGATTGTGACCTGTGATAATGAAAGATGAAATAGCATTGAAAATTAATGATAAAATATTGATAATAAGCTTGTGAGGGGTAGATTAAAAAAAAGAATGGGGACAAAGAAGCAGATAGAATCTTTATCAAATATTTTACAAACTTCTACCTTTGTACACAAGAAGAGAAATGGACTGAGAGATGGCATGGAGTCAGAGAGAGACTTTTAAAAATATGAAAAAAAAAAAAGCATGACTGTGTACTAGTGGGAATTATCCGGTGTAGGAGAAACTTTGTGAGTGAATCTTTGAATAGTAGCAGAAGATACAGTTCAGAGCATGAGTGAAAGAGTGGCTTTACAAGTAGAGAAAACACTTCACTGTTACAGAAAGAAAGAGAATAATATGACAACAACTGAAATTGGTCATAGAAAGGTAAAGGATTCTTCTCCAGTTGCTGTGTCTTCACTAGTTGGCAAACATCTCTGCTTTCTGCACTCTGGGTCCTTCAAATAGAAATGGTAAGAGAATATTAATTGCACGGTATTTTGTGAGGACAAAATAGAGATGATATATGTAATGTATTTAGCATATTGTCTGACGCATAACTGGTGTTCAGTAAATTATAGGCATTCCTATGCACCAATATATTTTGAGGAAGGCACCACACGGATTCCCTAGAACAGACTGGATTTTAACATGGATCAGGTAGCTGTCACTTATAACTTAAAAGCACAGTTTTGACAGGGGGAAAGAGAGTAAGAAAAAGTTGTAAAACAAGGACTTTCTGAGACAGAAACTTAAAGAAATTAAAAGTTTGGACTTGATAATTGTAAGTATTTATCTCATTCTGACTCTGCTTTCCCCTTTCTTAACCTCTGTCATTCATGAATTAGGAAAAACAATAATACTATCTCACAAGTAGATTTTAGGATAATATGAGTAATAGATACAAAATACTTAGTTACCTGATACTACTATTATTATATTATTATTCTTGGTATGTTTTATATATAATAATTATAATATTTTATAAAATTATATAACATTTTAAATGCAATGCATAAAGGTATTTTAAGTTTTTCATAAATTTATAATAATATATAATCTTATAAAAATATTATTTATATGAATTAGCTACATAGGTATTATACTAATTTTATCCACATATAGAAAGTAATTATACCTTACATCTATTTCTTTTTCTTTTATTGAACCATGTTATGACATCGGTCCTCACAGTTTAATCCATGATTTAATTAGGATAGCAGTAAAAGTTAAATAACATGCAAAGTACATAAAATCATATATTTTGTGTAGTGAGTAAATGCTTAATCTGGAGTCACACTATTGGACTTTTTGGCTCTGTTATTTATTCAATGTGGGACTTTGAACAAGTACTTAATCTCTCTATGGATCAGTTTTCCCATCACTAAACTGATGAAAAATAATAACAGTATGTTTGAGAATTAAATTTGTTAGAGTCATATAATGATGCAATTACATTTAGAATATTGCCTGACATAATGCAATCTCTTAATAGAGAAAGAAAACCAACTTGCAAAATATCAAAACCAGAGTTTATTTTTTTATTTTACAAGTGTTTTTGAATGGTCAGTTACCCTTTTATTTTATGTACTTTTATTGGTGCATTATCGTCTCACATCAGAATGTAAATCATGTTGACAATAACATATATGCACACAGCACTTGGTGTTCCCCACACCTCTGCATCTCCCCATTCCCTTACAGAGTACTGAGATTGACAACTGTGTGTACATTCACCTATGTACACACAGTTGATGTTAGTATTTCCAATAATGAACCTCAGTCTCCCCCCTCCCCTTCCCTTAGACCACTGCCCTGGCTCCACTAAGGTTTCTTCTCCATAATCTGGAGTTTTTCTTGTATTTCAGTTACTCTCTAGTTTGCACATATTAAAGAAAACATATGTCGCTTCACTTTCTGTGACTGGCTGATCTCATTCAGCATAATATTCTCCATGTCCTTCCATTTTCTTGCAAATGACATTATTTTATTTTTCTTTATTGCTGAGTAGAACTCCATTGTGTGTATTTCCCATAGTTTTGCGATCCATTCATCTGTTGATGGACACCTGGGTTGGTTCCATAATTTGGCTATTGTGAATTGTGCTGCTATGAACATGGGTATGCATAAATTGCTGTAGTTCTCTCACAAACAGGGTTTAAATCCACATGTATCAGAAGGGCAAACCAAGGTGTCAACCACCCCACCCACCTCTGTCCTCATTGTCTGTTGGTGACTGTTTACCCAGGCACATTCTTCCTGCACCCTCTGACCCATAAACAGTGAGCAATAACACCAATTTCCTTAACAGAAAGTTTCTCAGAGCATTGTGCTGCAACAGCACTATGTCTTCTAGCTTTCATGAAGGATCAAGTCAATTTCTATTTTCTTCCTTTTTGTTTAAACCAAGGTAGTAGCTCAATTACTTGACCTTAAGCCTTTGTTTAGAAAAAAAACTGGTAAAACAAAGTTCTCACAAACAGAACTCTTTGGAGTTCAAGTGCTTAGAAATACTGCACTGCTAGTCTTTCATGTTCAGTTCCTCTGGCAACAAATTCAGCACGAGGGCTCTCCAAGTCCCTGGGTCCTGCAGCTCTCAGAGTGTGATTTGCCATTTCAAAGATCTTAAGAAAGCAAAGGATTCTAGGTTTGATGCGTGCTTCAATTAACAAAAGAGCATCTCCTGTCTGATAGAAAACACAGAGGAATCCTTGGCCCTGGAAGTCCTGTTTTTCCCTTCATTAAAGCATGTAAGCAGATGCCAAACAACTGTTCTAAACAATGCAAGAAGCCTCAGGGCTACCTGGCTTTGTTCCTCAGCATGTCTCCCCATTCTTTCCAGGAAATGCCCCCTTCGTGTTTCTACTGTCCAGTGGAGGTATTCATATTATTTGACTTTGGATTTCTGAATCAGATTATTAATGGGCAAAGAAGTCAGAAAGGACCTCCAGGGACTTTGCCTGATGCGCTTTAAGCTAGATCTGAGAAAGATGCTAAGGTTTAAAGAATGACAATCATCAAGCCTGGCATGGTGGCACACACCTATAATCCCAATACTTGGTAGTCTGAGACAGGAGGATCACAGGTTTGAGGCCAGCTTCAGAAACTTAGTAAGGACCTCAGAAACTTAATAAGATTCTGTTTCAAAATATAAAATAAAATAGAACTGAGAGTGTAGCTCAGAGGTAGAATGCCCCCGGGTTCCATCTCCAGTAAAAAAAAAAAGAGAATGGTAATCATCAAGAATACAAACAATAATAAATGCAGGCAAGGATGTGGGGAAATAGGGACTCTTATATAGTCTTGGTGATAAATTACTGCAACCATTACGGAAGGCAGTACTACGGAGGTTCCTAAAAAGACTAAGAATAAAATGATCATATGACCCAAGCTATATAACTATCATTCGAAAAACAATACTATCCTTCCAAAAGAATTAAAATCAGAATTCTATAGTGATACATGCATATCTATGTTTATAGCAGCACAATTCACAATAGCCAAATTATGGAAACAACCTAGGTGCCCATCAACTGAGGGAAGGATAAAGAAAATGTGGCATAAACAGACATTGAATTTTATTGAGCCATAAAGAACAAAATTATGTCATTCATAGGAAAATGGATGGAACTAGAGAATATTATCCTAAATGAGACTAGCCAGTCTCAGAAAACCAAGGGTCGAATGTTTTCTTTCATATGTGGAAGTTACAGAGAAATTTAGAAACAAAGAAGACTTTGAATAAATGAGAAGAGAGATCAGTAGAATCATGGAAGGGTCTGGGGAAGGGAGATTAGGATGGGGGAAAGGAGGCTTTATGAAGGAAATAGTTCAAATAATTCAATGCCTACATATGAAAGTATCATTATCAATATCACTAACATGTATGAAGTAGGGAAAGCGGGGTGGGATCTTGAAGGAATCACACCAAGTGATGTATGCAGGTTATGTTTATATCACTTTGATCCTATCATGAATAATTACAATGCACCAGTAAAAGTATATGAAAAAAAAAATGATATCAGGATGTGGAATTAGATTTCCTATGTTCATATCAATTCCTCCACTTGCAAGTTAAGAATAACCAGAGAGGTTACTGAACATCTCAGTCTCTGATCCTCCATTGGCAAAATTATCATAATAAGAAGGTAATATGTATCTCATAAGGTTATCATGAGTCTCGAATGAGTCAGTGCATGGAAATGATTCCAACAGCTTTTGGTACAGAGGAAACTGAATTAAAGTTAGGGAGTTTAATATGATTATTATCAATCAACTCCTCCTCATTGTCATAGATTTGTAGGAAGCAGATGTGGGCAGTAGAGATGAAGACAAATACATCTCTACTTTTCCAATAAATTATCCTTTTTGCCTGAAAAAAACAGCCACTGGAATTCTACCACTTGCCACAAAAATCAAATGATTCAATAATAAGCTTTGATCATCACCAGATGGCTAACAACTCTATAATTGTACACTGCATCAGTTCTGTGCCTTCTTCAGATGGACCCTGTATAATGTCCTTTGGTCTGGCTTTTGCTGTTACATAATGTCATGCAATAAATCTATTTGAGTTTATAGTGTAGTAGCTAGCTTCAGGCATGTAAATCACTACAGCATAAAAAGCAGACTCAGTCCTTTCAAGATAAAATTGATAAAGATTATGAAAAGACACAAATAGTAATACAGGGTAGAAATGCCCCACTGCTTCAAGATAAAAATCAAGGTCATTATTCTACTCTTACCAGAAAACTTCATAAGTGGCTTTATCGAGAACCCATTCTTTGTCTATTGCTAAGTCTTACATGCCATTTTAGATAGTATTAGCCTTTGATTTCACTGTGTTTATTTTTCCTTCTTGGAGAATAGAAACAAAAAAATTAAAATCTACGAGTCTATAAGGAAATTCAGCTTATTGATCCTGATATTAGGGCTTAATAAGTGGTCTTTATCTATATACAACTGTGTGCACATACATACACACATCTCGATTGATTGATTGATTGATTGATTGATTGATTAATAAACTGATAGTATCAGGTGGAGTTGCTTTCTCCTCAGATTAATTGTGAATTAAGATAGATACTCAGTAATGAGAACGGACAGGAACTACCTTGGGAACTTTCTGGACTTCTTTGTGAACAGATATTTTAGTACAGGTATAGAATAAACTTGTTAAAGGATCTAAATGTAGCCAGAAAGAAAGGGAATATAACTTATTAATTGAGAGCTGACTTAGCTCTCTTTTTGTAAAATCATCTCAGAATTCTACCTCAGTTGGCATTTGTGTATAAACAATCATCAATCAAAAAAAATAATTATCCTTATAATTATCCAGAGCTTTCCAAGTCTCCATAAACCTATAACATAATGAAAATAAGATAGATTCAAGTATAAAAGATGTATGGTCAAATTCTATATGGTATGTCCTTGGACAAATCTTTTAATGTCTTTAATTCAAGTTTGCTCATCTATATGAGAACAATGTTTTATCATAGTTTAATTGTAATAGTTAAGAAAAATATATAAAAATATAAACCACACAACACATATGCAAATAAAGATAACCACTGAATTCTGGATGGTTCACAGTTATGAATCTCTGTCTTAATATCTTTTTTGTCTCTGATACCTTGTATCATGCTTCTATACTTTGTGGTAAAATACAAGCTTCTTAATATGTTTGTCATAATACAGATTTTCTTGTCTCTCATATTATCTCCTGGCATTAACTTATTATATTCTCTAGTTGTAGGGACTCTGCAATTCTGAGTTTGTGAATTGTTCTAATATTGTAAGGCCTGAACATCTTCCTCCCTGTACGAGGAATCCTCCTACTTTCTGTTCTCCTGGGATATCTTACTCAAATTTCAGATTCATTCTTTACACCATTTTTTCCCAAAATGCCTTCCATGACATCCTGTAGATAGGTTTGGTGCTTCTCCTATGTGTTTTCATGACACTCTGTTTGCACTTGATAATCTGGTGCTCAGCATGGTATATTTTAATTCCATATTCCTCCACTTTTTTTTACAAACTCTTTGAGAAAGAAGGCAGTATCTTTTTCACTCTTCCATTAACTTTTGCATTCTCAGAGCATAGCAAATAGTCAAAAAATAGATGTTCAAGAGATATTTGTAGTATTAATTTTAGTAGAATGTAATAAAAATATCAAAAAATTAAAGAACTTTTTCATTTTATCTTATGGGGATCTGGTATTATTTAAGAATCCATCCTTGAAGAGAATAAGTAATAGAAAATATTTAATCTTCATAAAAGACAAAAAATAAAATAAAAAAGACTGAAGGTGAGGAGAAATGTGTATTATAAAATATGATTCTTTACCAAATTTATAAATATATTTGTAATATAACATTAAATTCCAAGTTTCTACTAAGAGGCAAAAATACAGCCTTAGAGATACAGATATTTCTAAAAATATAGGACACTTTCCCCTACATAAATCTGCAAAGCGCCTGTCTGAAAACTGGTTGCTGTTCTCTTGGATTTCTTTTCTCATATTGAGAAGGCACAAAAGGAATTCATGAAGGTTTCCTTGCAAGAACCAATGGAACACTAAGTTTCTTGTTATCTTTCTAAACACACACACACACACACACACACACACACACACACACACACACCTGAAACTGAGGAAGAAATCATGGAACTCAATCTCCTTCAGATTCAGCCTTTCAAACCAAAATTGAATGTTCAATAGGACCACTCATAAAGTTTAATATGTGTAACCTTGAGCTTGGAATGTCTGACTCACTTATGGGAAATCTAGAAGGCAAAAGAGATGCTGCAGTGTGCTGTCTAGTGAAGGATAAATGACCAGGGATCATAGCTTTGCACTCCTAGAGTTTGTCAAGGAAAGAGAAGGGTGAGCATTCCCATGGGCCGTATGTGGGCCATGCTGCAAAGGCATCCAGGGTCATCAAGAGGACTGCAGAAAGGTCAAGAGGACTCCAATTGAGAGAGGTCTGTATGAACTGGGAGTCCAATGGCAGGCAGCATGCAGAGGAAAACACATTCTCCCCATCCAAAGGCTCGAGAAAAAGCCTCCATACAACTCAGCAAAGCACAGAGAAGAATCACTGTTGCACCCCTCTCCAACTCAAAAAGCACAGAGCCATTTTATGAGATTGCCAAGTTGGCCAACCCCCTCTTAAAGGATAAATCAAGAGAGAAGAGTGAAAAATGGAAAGCTAACTGTATTCCTTTGTAGAAGGACAAGTTTCTTGCACATGCTTCAAAAGTTACCATGAATATAGTTTACAAAGTAGTATAAAGTCAACAGCCTTCCACAAAATGCATAGTTGATTTGATGTATAGAAAAGAGATGTATAAGGAAAATATGACCCATGAAACCCCAAACCATTTGAGATCTTTCCTTTCTTTCTTTCTTTTTTCTTTCTTTCTCTTTCCTTCTCTTTCTTTCTTTCTTTCTTTCTTTCTTTCTTTCTTTCTTTCTTTCTTTCCTTAACTATTTTACATCAAGTTACATCCTAAAGACAATAAGCAAGGATTCAGTCATAATTGTCCCTAAAAATATTCTAGAGCATAGATACAGAATATCAAGCTCCACTGCAGCCTTGAAACAACAATCATGGAGGAAGTGGTGTGAGCACCATATGGCAATCTTACATCACCCCCCATGTCCCAAAGGGAGTTCGAAAATGTAAAAGTCGGTAGCAAAACAGTCAAGTACTCAACCCATGTCTATTCCTCTAACAGAAAAATAAATGTTTTTTTTTTCTCTTGTAATAGGTAATAGAGTGAGTAGATAATTAAAAACTAAAAAAGTAATAATTTAAGGCAATTGATTCTAGGTGGAGGGAAAATATAGAATTGAAGTTTATGTGAAAAAAAAAGGTATTCCCACAATAACATGGAAATAGGAATTGGTGAGAAAAACATGTGACCAGCAGGGGCACACCAAGACTCCTGAACTGTCATGTCATAAAATGTAATGTGCAGGGACCAACCAATCACTTCATTTTATAGATAAACAAGGACCAGGAAGATAAAGTACTTTACCAATGATCAAATAACATGTGGCAACCTCAGGCCTCAATCTTGGGTCTTTTGATCATAAATGCTGAGATCCTTTGTCTGAGCTTAACTTCTAAGGCAAGATTGTTTCTAGTATGTTTCCTAGATGCCAGTGTGCTTAAAGGCTCAGCTTAAAGGCCCCTGGCACTATCAAGAGGAGGTGAAGCCTGTAAAAGTGAAGTCTAGTGAAAGGATTTATGCCCCATGAAGGGCATAGTGGGACCCCCAATTCCTTGCTCTTTCTCTTTCACTTCCTGGCCCTGAGATGACCAACTTGGCTCTACCATGCATTCCCACCATGATATGCTGCCACAGACCCAAAACTATAGCCAATCAACCATGAACTGAAACCTCCCAAACTGTGAGCTGAAGTAGACCTTTCTCTTTATCAGTTGACCATTGCAGGCATTTGCTACAGTAGTGGAATGATGATTATTAACACAAGAAGATTGAATATTATGTGGCAAACTTGTGCTTTAGACTTAGGTCCTTCAGTTCTAAATACCAGTAAAGCCTTTTCTCTGAACTTCTAAGGTGAGCATTGTATAGTGTTCTTAGAAAACATCAGCAATGTTCTAGGTGAAGAAGGCTAAAAATAAGCCCTATGTGAAGAGTCCCAAAGGCCAAGGGAGCAGAAAGATCAATATTCATGAATAAGGAGAAACAAAATGTTTCCTCCGACAAAGATTTAGTGTCTGTAGGGCTCAAGTTCAGGGAGAATGGGAATAAGGAAATGAGCAATAAAAGAGTATGATCCCCTTGCACGTGGTTCAAGAGAGCTTCCTTAAGGCATGGGGGATTTGAGCTTGAGAAAAAGCCTATTAAAATCTTTGAGTGCCTTTGAAAAAAGGGAATGTTCTAAATATAAGGAATTACCATAATTTATGTGGTTTTTTTTTCCTGCAGAATCTAGGACGTGTGATTTATTAGCTTGATTTTCATTTTGAGAAGGAAAATGAAATAAGTATTTTTCCTCTCTCATGAGGGCTTTGCTGTATGGAGAAAGACATCCTGATCCTTTCCCGCTTGCTCTGTAGGGCCCTCCCTTTTCATTCATTTTGCTGCGAGACATCATTAGACCCAGCTGTGCTCAGCAGTGATAATGGACATAGATGGGTAGAGACTTGATGGATATGACAACAGAATGAGACATTGCCCCAGATTCTATGCTGAGGATTTAGGAGGAAAAAGACCTCCTGGCTGTGACAAGAGGATTTCAAGAGGCACGCCCCACCTGGGAGGGCTTCGCACCAGCCTCATCACCTCCTGCCTAGGCTTTGTATCCGAGAGATTAACAGAGGAATGAGTTCGGGAATTCTCTCTGACAGAAGCTTAGCACCTGTACAACTGGCTGAGGCTGAGACTTTAAGAGCCTCTCCTGACACAACCTTTAAAAGAAACAGGGTCTGAAATCTGTTGGGTGAGTACTACTGGAGCATTAGGGTGAACAGACAAATTGAGCTTGGTAGAAAAAAAAAATCCAAGGGAACTGTCTCCCTTGCTTACTGTGGCTGACAGCTGTTGCTCTACATAAGGTACACTGTGTAAAGGATTTCAAACTGCTAAGAAATTCTTCAGTGAGTCGCCTATGGAATCTCAGCCTGACAGGGATCATCAAATCAGTGACTCTCAGGGAGATGATGATATTTTTTGATTTGAAGAAATTACAGTGGAATCAAATGTTGTGCTAAGTGAAATCAGCCAGTCTCAGAAAGTCAAGGATCCCATGTTTTCTCGTATATGTAGGAGAAATGTGAAAGGGGACTGAGGGGGAGGGGGGAAAGGAAGCTTGAGTAAGGAAACAGATCACATAAAGTTGTGTTAATATAAGAAAATATTACCAGCCTATACAGGGAGGGAGGAGGACAGAGCAAGGTGGAATATGGAGGGAAACACAGCAAGTGATATGTGTATCTATAAATGTATCACTTTGAACCTCACTGTTTTATCATTAAAATGAACCAATAAAATTTAGGGAAAAAGTGCCAATCAAAAAAAAAAAAAAGAATGCACTAAACTATGGAACTTGGGGCAATTGCCCCCAAACATCAAGGCTGTGAGTTCTTCAGTGAGATAACATTTACGCATTTATGGTCATCAAGACAACATGTCACAGTCCACATGTGTTAGGGTCCCATCACTGTGACAAAATACCCGAAAGAACAACCTTTGGAGAACAGGAATACTTTGGCTCAGTCTCTGAAGTTTCAGTCCACAGTCTCTTGGAAGCCCAGGAAATCATGACAGAAGCTCACAGTGGAAGAGTGTGCTCTCCTCTCCTAATGGTGGCCAAGAAGCAAAGAGAGAGGGAGCGAGAGGAAAGGACCATTACCCCAGTATCCCTTTTATGGAAACACCCCCAGTGGCCTAACTTCTTTCTGTTAGATCCCAGCTCCCAAGGTTCCACAGCAACATGGGTTGACAACCAAGCCTTTAACAAATGGGTCTTTGGGAAACACTTCCAATCAATCGCACCAGGGTTCAAAACAGTTTGGGCAAGAAACAGAAGTCACACCTGTCATGTGAGTGTTTCTTGTGAGTGTGCACAGAAGAAACACAAATATATCTTACATTTAAGTGGCTAAGAATTAACACTAAATAAGTATTCTCCATATAGCTACAACTGTCTGGGATGTCAAGTACATGGCATGAGCAATTGGCCTCCAGCTCTTAAGACATGCTCAGGACCCAATGAGCACCAGAAACCCACAGTGCAGACTATCATCACCAGTTAATATGGCTTGGCATAATAGGTAAAAATGTGTCTTGCCCTGCTGTCCTTAATCATGTTTGTATATTATATATACTACAGGCAATTATCTTGAACTTTCTTTCAAACAGAAAAGAATTGAAATAGTTTAAGGCAATGAATGTATAATAACGGAATGGGCATTGGACTAGGAGCTCAGTTGTTTAAGTCCTACTTCTGCTAGAAATTCTCGGGAAAATAATTGGACTATCTGTTCTTTCTTCATCTATAAAACTGAGAATTTCCTGATGCTTGTTCTAGCTACTTCACAGTATTTGTTAGGAAGAACAGGAAGCCAAGGTCTGCTAGGTTGTAAGGGAAGCCAGGGGTCTTATTAGAATACTTCAACAGTGATAAGACACTAAGGGTCTGGGTCAGAGTCAGAAAAATATGAATAGAAAAGATCTGTATAGTCAAGAGACACTTTTAAAAAAATTCTTACTTTTAATTATAAAATATAGAGAAATGGAAAAATATGCATCCAACATTGTCCATCAACAAAATTATGTATTAAAATTGTGCCACACTTGCTGAAGAACCCACCTAGAAAGGGAGAGAGGAAGAGGGAAAAAGGGAGGGAAGGAAGAAGAAAACTGGAAATTTTTCCACGTACAAAAAGTTCATCCTTATTCATGATTCCTTATTTACTCTGTACATCTGATTACTTTCTTTTCCTTGGTATATGTTATTTATTTGTATTTTTGTCTAGCTTGTATTAAATATATTCTTGGGTAAGAATAACTTATTAGATAAGAAAAACTTCTTAAACTACATAAATATAATACTTTGCACATCTTCTTGGAGCTATGTTTTTCACACAGTGTTTTATGTACAGATTTGGAACAAGTCTAGATTTCTGTAATAAGTACTAAGTCAGTACTAAATTTATAATAATTACACATTTTTGTTTCCTTCTTTGGGAATGTTTATATTCTTGGCCAGTTTATGCAGTAGGCAATTTTATCTTTGTAGTTTGTGAGTTACTAATATACTCCAGATATTAATCCTTGGTTGGATTTTTCTGCTCCCAGTTTTTGTTTACTGATTTCTAATTTTATTATATTGTGGTTATGATCAGATTAACTCTGGTTTTTAATATTTATTTAGTTCTGTATTGTGTTCTTTTACATAGTTTTTTTAAAAAAATTTTTTTTTTGCTCAAAAGCATAGTATTCACTAGCATTGAATGGAATGTCCTGTACATGTTTTTAGAGCAGGCTTTTATTGCAGGATTCAAATCACTTATAGCCTTAATAAATTGACTGCTCAATCAATTTGTATTGATTGGGGTTAGTTCAACTTTTGAACAAAATATTTATTAGTTAATTTTTCATTAAAATTCTGGGGCATTTTGCCTGACGTGTGTTAAAGCAGTCTTTCTAGATCCCTATTGATAAAGATTTAGGCTGTTGTTAAAGTTTTGTATTATAAATCTTGCTACAATGAATACTGTTTTACATAAATTTTCAAACACCCATGCACATATACCAGTGGGATAAAATTCAGAAAGAATTAAATAAATAAAATGGTTTTTCACATTTTAATAATTGAAAAAAATTTTACCAGAGTGATCCATCCTACAATTTAAACTAGAAAACTGATTAGAAGAGCCTGCCTAGCTAGAACTGAATATAGTTTGAGCACTAATGATGAATATCTAGAAAATAAGGTCCCTAGTCAAACTTGATAAAATCTTGAAAAAGTTTTATCTTTCTACTTTTTCAACTCCAATTCTTTCTCTCCTGATAAGGCGGCTGCCTTCACCAGAGAACCCTAAAATAGATCCATTTCCATTTTCCAAAAACTTTGATTTTGTTCTAATATATGTTTCAATGCATATATATATATATATATATATATATATATATATATATATATATATATTCACCTGTTTCTTTGACATCCATGGCTGTCAGCATAATATACTTGGATAGAAAGATTGAAAAGTCATATCTGCTATCTCACAAATCAGAGTGTACTTCTCAAAATGAGAGCATTAGAGATAAACTGCCCTTCTTTTGCCAGTTGCTCTGAAAAACACATAACAAAAAAGGATCCTAGAGTCTTTGAAGAATATCCTCAATAAATTTCTTCAAGCTCCAATTTTCATCTTCCTGAGAAATATTACCATGTTCCCTCTGAATCACCAGTACAAGTTGTTACTAGTAAGTTCAAGCAGCCTTTTTATCTACTTGAAGCCAAAGGTTAAAATGCAGGCATCCAAACCGTGCAGAACAACTATGCTTTTTCTCTATGGCCTTGGAACTAAATTTTTCTTTTTAAAAGAGAATGCAAAGGTATAGCAGAAATATCTTTGGCATATCAGTCCATCTTCAAGAAAAACAGTGTCTTTCAAGGGAGCCTGCCATGAGTTGAAGAGAAGAAGGTGGAAGAAGAATTAACAGCATTGGAGTTCTTTCTTTGGACTTAAAATTTGTGTGTCCTTGAGCAACTGATTTAATTTTAGTCTGCTTTGGTTTCTCAACATATAAAAGTGGGAAAATGGGATTATCTATGAGGCCAGAGTGTGAGAGAAAGCAGGTTGAAGATTGTCTTGCTCACAAAAAGGCTCACTGACTTGCTGGACGCTGTTAGTAACAGAGTTTCAGCAACAACAGTGGTGCAGGCAGTAAGAGCTTGAGACCCACTGTCACAGCTAAGTAGTTGCTTAGGGAAGTATCACCATTTTCCTTAAATAAGTGTGCAGTGAGATTCAGAAACATGAAGTAATATGCCTAAAACCACAAAGCCACCATTTGGCTGGTACATCTGAGAGCTTTAACCCAGGTCCACTGACACCCAAGATATAATTTGAAAGAGTTAAACTACACAAAATCCATTCCATGTAATGGTGGCTTGCCTTTGATAAAGTTCACATCTTACTAGTGGGATATAATTCTAATGGAAAGAGATATGAGAAATCTTAATGAACTGTAAAGACAGAGTAGGGAAAAATACCCACAAACACACGTGAACACATGGATATATTCATGATACATACACAGTCATATCTATTATCATTCTGAGCTTCTGGGCTCAGACTTGCAAAATGGAAACAATGTTCACATACTTTTCTTAAAGATTTGTATTACCATATAGAATACCTAGCCCATGACAGACAATGTGTGGTCACTAGCAACTGTAACAACAGCATTGGATACCCAGTGGCAGTAGCAGCCACAGTTGCCTACTGATGGGACCCAGGACTACTAGCAAACTTTACTTGCATTTCAACACATTTCTACTTATCTTTTAAAAATTATTTTATGAGCAAATTCTTCCACAGAACTTTCCTTGATGCCTTACTTCCCTCTCTTGTTTCCAGTTAGGTGCTGATGATCAGTTTTATGTCAGTCTGGCTTGGCTGCAGTCCCCAGCTCTTCACTCAAACACTATTCTAGGTGTTGCTGTAAAGGTATTTTATAGATGTGATTAAGGTCCTTAACAGTCTTTAATTGTCTGTATAATTGTCTGTAGACTACCATACATAACCTGGTGAACCTAACCCAATCAGTTGAAAGGTTTTATGGGAAGAGAAGGGAGAGTCCCTGATGAAGAATAAATTCCTCTCATGGATATTAACTCCACCCCATTTCTGAGAGATCCAGCCAGCCCTTTCTGATGGTCTACTTTATGGATTTTAGATTTGCCTAGCCAGGCCACACAATCATGTAAGCAAATTCCTCCCAATAAATAAATGAATACATATATACACATGTAAAGGACTCAAAGAATCCATTGAAAAATGTGACAATCAATGAGTCAATCAATCGATCAGTAAATACTTTCATTTTCTTGCTGAACCCTGACTGATACAGGTGCCTCTGTTTTAAGTTATGGCCAACATGGTATTTATCACTCTCTAATTATAATTGTCTATATGTAATTACTTTTTATGCACCTAATAGAAAATCTCTCCTTAATAAGAGAATAATTGCCTCAGTATAGGCTTGCCTAATATAATTGATTTTCATGAGTTAGATTAAGTATGACTAGGTTTATAAGCATTTTTAAATACTTTTATTAGTGCAATATATAATCATATAATGAGATTCAAAGTGATACAAACATATATGCCCACATCCCTGGGTGTCTTTCCTTTTGTACATCTGATGACCACTCTTCCCTGCCCATACAAGTTAGTGAGATTGGTAGTGAAACCTTGCATAGATGCAACTCTATTTGAGCTGTTCCCTTCCTCAATCCTCTTCCCATCCTTGTCCCTCCCCAACCCCCTTCTGCTATGTTGTCTCTTCTCATTTGACTAAAGTCCCTTTTGCTTCTTATTTTCTCTCTCACTTCCATATATGAGAGAAAATATATGACCTTTGGCCTTCTAAGACTGGCTGATCTCACTTACCATAATATTCTCTAATTCTATCCATTTTCCTGAAAATGAAATAATTTTGTTCTTCCTTGTGGCTGAGTAAAATTCCATTGTGTATATATACCATATTTTTGTTATACACTTATCTATTGATGGACATCTAGGTTGCCTCCATAATTTAGCTATTGTGAATTGTGCTGCTATAAGCATGGGTGTGCATGTATCACCATAGAATTCTAATTTACTTTGGAAATACCAAAAAATGGTATGACTGAGTCATACGGAGGTTCATTCCTAGTCTTTTGAAGAACCTCCATACAGATCTCCAAAGTGGTGGTACTAATGAACAATCCCATCAACAGTGTATACAAGTTCATATTTCCCTATATCCTCACCAGCAATTATTATTGTTTGTATTCTTGATGATTGACATCTAATTGGAATTAAATGGAATCTCAGGGTAGTTTTTATTTGCATTTTCCTAATCACTAAAGATGTTGAACTTTTTTTATATATTTGTTGGCCATTTGTATTTCTTCTTATTTTATTAACTGGCACATTGTAATTATACATCTTTGTTAGGTACAAGCTATATGGCATATATGCACATATTTCTCATTTAACCCCTTTGTATTTCTTCTTTTGAGAAATATATATCTACACACACACACACACACACACACACACACACACACACACAAATATATTGATTTCAGTAGCCCATTTTTAGTTGGGATATTTGTTGAGTGATTTGTGTGTGTGTGTGTGTGTGTGTGTGTGTGTGTGTGTATGTGTATCTGTGTCTTTTGTTTGTTCATTGGTTAGTATTAAGTGGTATTGGCACAAAGACAGACACATAGACCAATAGAATAGATATAAAGTACAAAGACAAATCCTCACACTTATAGTCAATTGATTTTTGACAGAGGTGCCAAAAACATATTCTAGACAAAAAACAGCCTTTTCAACAAATGGTTCTGGGAAAACTAGATATCCATATGTAGAAGAGAGAAAGTAGACCCCTATCTCTCATCCTGCACAAAAGTCAACTCAAGAAGAATCAAAGAACTAGAAATTAAACCCGAAACTTTGCAATTACTAGAAGAGGGAATAGGTCCAAATCTTCAATATCTAGGCACTAGTAGAAACTTCCTTAACAAGACACCTCAAGTTCAGGGAAAATAGAATTGAGAATCAATAAGTGAGATTCCATCAAATTAAAAAGCTTCTGTATAGCAAGGATACAATTGATAATCTAAAGAGAAACTATATATTGGGAAAAAATATTTGCTAGCTCTTTCTCTTGTAGAAGACTAATATCTATACTATATCAGGAGGCCTATAGGAATTAAAGTCTGAGAACCTAATTTGAGTTTCTGTCTCTCACTAACAGTGGGACTTTGGGCAATTTGTCCCATGCTTTTTAAGTTTCAGGATATTTTCCTGCAAAAAAAAAAAAAAAAGTAATGACAGTAATAGTTCTTACCAAGTATTCTCTTGAAAAATATCCAACTAAGTATCCAAAAAAGCAATTGATCTTCATATCTTTGTCTCATCCTGATGTTAGGATGGGTCAGGGAGCAGCATCTTAGTCTGGCTGTGGTGTGTGCTCACCTGAATGTCTATGATAGGTATCAGAGTCCTAACAAGGTACCCGCCCTCCATCTCCAGAACTCTCTCACACATGCATGCACTGGGAACTCAGTGAAACCTCAAATCAGTACCTTCTACTGTTTATAAAAGTGCCAAATCCATACAAGAATATGTAATATCTTGCTCTCCCAACTCTTTACTGTAAAAGCCAAAAATAATAAAATTATACCAGTAAAGGCATCAATATCTGTTGTGATCCCCTCACAGACAGAATGCCCAGAGCTAAGATGAACTTCTGACAAGAATGACCCTTTTGTACAAATAATGATGGAGGGGGGCGTAGAATTTAAAAGACTTATGAGAAAGGTACAAAGTTATAAGTTTAATTGAATCCTTAGAAGAAAATGAAAGAGCAGGGATGTGCTAGAATTGATCATTATTCAATGATCAATACCTGAGAATTCTCAAAAGTGATGAAAGATGCTATTTCACAGATACAAAACCTCAGGAAACTAGGATCAGTAGAAAGTGGGTCATAAGAGGGACCCTAGATGAAGAAGGAGAAAACATAGATGAGCAAAAAAGGTGACTTAACTGAAGGTGATTGGGCATGGGGAGGGGAAGGAAACACCCTAATGCACATGATGTACTTTCACAAACACATCAAAGTCAGTCAATAAACTGAACATGAGAAGGAGGGAGGAAGGGAGTGGGGCGGGAAGTGGGGAAGGGTTAAATGAGAAATGTGTGCATGTATGCCTTTACCAGCTTGTACCTAACAAAGATGTATGATTACAATGCACCAATAAAAAAAAATTTAATTTTAAAAATAGCACATAGAAAAATTTTCAAATCATTAAAAACCAAAAATATCATGGGATTAAATTTATTGAAATATGTTTATATGTATATACAAATCTACCATAATGTAACCCACTATTCTTTATAATTAATACGTACCAATAAAAATAGCAAAAATAAATAAAATGAAAAATTTTAAAAACAAGACATTTTTTAAAAATTTTGAATGAGCAAAAGTAAGATAGGCATGTTATTTTCAAGAGCAAGAATAAGATTGATATGTCTTAACTGACACTACAAAAGCCGACTAACAAGGTAGTGACATGTTTCAAGTTTTGAAAGAAAAATAATTGTCATTTTAGAATCTTATATCATATAAAAATTCCTATCAAAAAATGACAATGAGGTAAAACATTTTCAGACTAACAGAATGCTGGAGAATGGTCACCTAAGTATCTGTACTATAAATAATGATAAAGCAAATTCCTTAGACTCAAGGAAAATAATGTTTGATGGATCCACAGAACTCCAAGAGGGAGGAATTCCACTGCTGAAGGGGAACACTGGCACTCTGCCATCTTCAACACAATGTAGATCTATTTGTTCATTGGTGATATTTTATGGTTTCAAAACCATAGTGGCCAAGGATTTAGATTTTTTTAGGTACTTCAAGATAAAATATAACCGAACAATCCCAGGCTATCCCTCCAACAAACATTCGGCATAAATGAAGTTGACTGTCACGTGCCTTCTCATAACAAAAGTCTCTGCATTACTGCATGGGACTGCGTCTTGCTTGTACTGATCATCTGAACTGCTATTCCCATCCCTCACCCTTCCTCTATGTGGCCATCTTCTGGGAAGTGTTCCCTTTCCCACAGAAATTGGGAAGGGCCCTTGGCAAAGTCTGTCATAGATCTGTGTCTATCTGGAGACTGCCCTGGAATCGTGATCCACTCAGTCAGTCCCAGTACAAGGGAAATTGAGCTTTTATCCAGATGCCTCCTCTGGTACATAACTTTTGAAAAATCACGTTGTAAGCCTCAAGTTTCTAATTCTGTAAAATGTAGGTGATAAAAACAGGTACAGCGCAAGGTTATTGTAAAGTACAGAAAAAATATTTGATATTTGGACCCCCCAAAGCTCTGCATTTCAGATTCTGGTTATTCATCTCCTTCACAGTTCAGGCAAGCCCAAAGACATAAGAAAGGACATTCACACACACACACACACACACACACACACACACACACACACACAAAGACACATACATACACACACACTGAAGTGATTGATCACTAGAATGAAAATAAAGTCACATTCAGGGTGGATAATAGCACTGGGGTCCTAGGAAACTTTTAAATCATACCAAAGAACTTCTTAGGATTCTCAAATGGCTTCAAGGCAAGAGTGGGGATGAATACCTTCATTTCATCTGAAAGGGGAACACTGGTGGGAATCAGAGATTAGCTGGTGACCACTGAGGCTTACCAATCATTTATATAGGATTCACAGAAGGAAAGACAGTTGAAAACTATGAGAGTTTCGTATACGTCACTGTGAAGAAGGGGTACAATAGTGTCCCTTGTCAGGAAAGGGCTCTTGTGCTCTGTGTAATAAATGGGGCTTCTAGGGTACTTGGTATACTGTTCCTTTATATGCTGCTTCTACTTGTTCCTATAAAATATGAATAGTGACTGGTCCCTAAAGCTAATGGTCTTAGCCTTGGGCTTCACTACTTGCCTTTTATGGTCTAGCCCTTCCAAAGTCCCTTGGTATAATATCTTATTATTAACACTTCTTGATATTTGGCCCTTCATATATCGGAAGTAGTAATTTTTAATTCTTCTAATGATGTTAAGCTTAATACATTTCTAAAAATTATTTCACACCGAAATGAAATACATTAGAGAAATGAGAATTATTCTTCTGCACTAGTATCGTCAAATACTGATTGGATGCTTAATCCATTAAAGAGGTTGGAAACTATGGGAAAACAAAATAGTATAACTACCTATATTCTCTTCCTCTTAGTGGAAGAAAAGATACAGTCTTTAATATTAAAATAAGCACCAAGTGAGTGATGTAGGTAAGTTGTTCCTAAATGTGGCTGATATCAGAACCATCTTGAGAGTTTAAAAGTTTAATGGCCTCAGTCCAACCCCAGATAGACCAAAGTCTTTCTGCCTACAATCTGACTGTAAACTACCTGTGTATTTTTGAAGAGGCTTTTCAAAAACAATAAAAGTATCAATTCCCATGTGGATATGATCATTCTGTCATGAATATGACACTAAAGTAGTAAGTGGATTTCTCCTAAAAGTTAAAGCTACACTCCACCCATTTATTTCTTATTCTAATTCCCATAAATTCCCCCTTTTTAAATGTAATGCTATTGCTTAAAGCTAAAGCAAAATGGTATAAAATAGACTTGCATCAAAAGAGGAAGAAACATGTAATATTTGAAATAGGATATAAAATGAAGCATAGTAATGCTTAGCCTGCAAAAGCTAAAAGATTCTCCTACCTTGAATATGGATCAATGGGAACTGTATTTAATTTATTTCTGGTTAGCAAGATCTAATTCTCTGAGTTTTCAAGTTTTGAAATAAAAGTCCATTTCATTTGAGAGGCAAATAACAATGTGACTAATATTAACTCTTACAATGAAAGTAAAAATTAGTGGCCACATGAAGGAAATTGGTAGGAAACTCAATCCTATTTTATATAAATATATTACCAGCATTTCAACTGACAGGAAAGATGGTCCACATGTGTTGATTTTAACAAGACAAGTGTATATATGGCGTTTCAGGGTAATTAACTTTTCTTCCATGATATTATTATTTTTTCTACAAATTTGGAAATTTGAATTAGTTTAGCCATCAAAAACCTTTGTGCCAAGCTCCAATTCCAGCTATCATCCTGTATTGATATGTAAAGTTTTATTGGAATGCAGACATGTACTTCTTTATATATTGTCTTATGGCTACTTGTGTGTCAGGAAATCAAACTTGAGTAGTTGCCACTGAGATCATTTAACCTGCAAAGCCACAGTAATTTGCAAAAATCTGGAAACCTCTAAACTACATAATGTGACTAATAAGATCTCATTTTGTAAGATACCTACTATGCCACATACTATCCTGCAACTGTATATAATTTACTTAATTTATATTTGTAAAACTGGATAAAATAAGTGCTGAACTTAGAGTAGTCCTTAAGCTCATCTTTGAATAACTGGTGATATTTTTTTTCAGATGGGATATTGCTATGTTATCCAGGCTGGTCTTGAACTCATGATCCTCCTGTCCTAGCCTTCTCAGTAGCTGGGTTGGTATGATGTTTCCATTTTTAAACAATAAGGCTCTAACTCTAAAGACTAGATATATTTGTAGAATGTTTATAGAAAAAGACAAGATGTGAAAAGC
The DNA here is from genome assembly GCA_004027655.1 of Graphiurus murinus. Classification (NCBI taxonomy): domain Eukaryota; kingdom Metazoa; phylum Chordata; class Mammalia; order Rodentia; family Gliridae; genus Graphiurus; species Graphiurus murinus. Next base: position 254,655 of record PVLC010000034.1, on the reverse strand, counting down.
TTGAAAATTGGAATCATGAGTAAAATGCAGATGTGTTAAATAAGCTATTTGAAGATGATATGAGGTCTTTTTAATTTTTTGCTTCCTTAGTAACTATCATGGAATTGTCATATAGCTGGCACCTCCTAAAAATTGTATGAATGCATCACGTCTGTGGGCTTAAAGGATCTTAATATTGAATGAGATGGAAAGAAACAATATATAACCATGATAGAAGTCAGATATATTTTTAAGTACTCCTATAAATGATATAAGAAAAGTAAAATGTACTATTCAAGGAGGAAGAATCAAAGTTGAAGCTATTCATAATGTCTTCGAATGAGACAATAGGTAGAAGTGGGGTGAAGCCTGGCCCTAGCTGCAGAAACTGTCTTCCTGATAGTAGCTTAAGTTCCAGTTTATTCTTAAAGCCATATAATACTTACTGTTGTAAATCTGGAAAGAGCTGAAAATACAAGTTCTAATTATCCTTCCTATATACCTTTTCCTATGGGGAGACTTTCTGGACAGAATATTTACTTCCCAACTGGACAAGATTTATCTCTCTGATATCACCCCATGCAAAGCACTTGAATAATTCTTAACTTCCTGTGGTAAGTCCCCAGGCCATCTCAAGGGTATATGTCATTCATCGAGCTACCAATGAGCCCAAAATAACAGATTCTAAAGACTGCTGGGATTGGTAAAATACCTCTTTTGATGTACTTTCTACTTTGATATATCAGGCTGAAACTATTCATAAATGGAAAGTATTTGTTTTCTCCGTTTATAATAGGGCTCTTCATCAATTAAAAACTGTTCATAGTTTAATCCTGTCCAAATATCCCAACCCAACTCCATCCAAATCTTTTATAACCAGGAGTCTGTGTTGTGACCATGATGTTATAAGAAGACAGGGGAGCTGGATGTGGTAGTGCACGTTTGTAATCCCAGCATTTGGGAGGCTGAGACTGGAGGATCCAGGTTCACAGTCAGCCTCAGCTACCTAGTGAGGCCCTCCGCAACTTAGTGAGACCCTGTTTCAAAATAAAGAATAAAAAATAGGGCTAGGGGTATAGCTCGGAGGTAGAATGCACCTGAGTTCAATCCCCAGTACTGAAAAAAAAAAAAAAAGGACAGGGTAGGGCCATTGGCCATGGCCATTTACTCTCTTCTTTCCAATCTCCAGAATTTTACTTTTATATCAAATAGCCCATATGTGAACCATATGTGAACAAAGGCTATTGCTGACTAAGATGAATGCAGTCATGGATAGAGGAATCATGATGAGTGGCCACCTGCCCAGAGGTGATATGCCAGAACTATCAACACCTGTTTTCTTGAAGATAAGATACACTGCTCAACTATTACACATGTAAGACGATGTTGGGGCAAAACAACAACAAAAATGAAACCATTTAAGTGATTGGCTTCAGAAGCCAGCATACTAAGTAACAATGACCTCCCCATGTTCATACATTTGAATGAAAATATAGAAATCTTGGAGGCTTGGAATTCATGACATAAAACATAGACCATTATGATGTTTATGCTTTTATGAAAATGTCTCATATCAAAGAAGTTATAGATAAGTTTTTCAACACACCTCAAAAATGAGCAAGCTTGACATCCTTTCTGATTAACTCACATACCATACCAGCAGTGTGAGGCATCTTATAAGAAAATGGCCTTCTCTCCATCCTCTGTATTTAATTTTGAGAACTGAGACCACCTATATCCAAAGAGTCTATCAGGATTGATATCTTAAACCATTTTTATCAATGTGTCTTTCCTATTTTTTTTTCTGTTCGGAGATTCTTGGCCATGGAAGATAAGGCTGGAAGCCAATAAATAACTCCACTATTGGGGGCAGAAATTTCCTAAAAGCCAATATATTTGAAGGAATAGGTTGCTCATCTGAGTAAACAACCCTTCTCTAGGAGCAATGGATTGTCCAATTGGCCAAACAGCTCATTTATCAGACAACTGTTTACTAATCAAAAGTTTGTTCTCTCAATACTTTTACCACATGGTGTTTACCAAGACGAAATTACAGTGAGTCTTCAAGTACCAGAACATAAAAAATACAGAAAACATAACACATAATACATGTTATATTGAGTTATAACTTATAGAACTAAAATAAATTACTCATGTGTACAATGTAATAAATTGTTTGTATTTGTATGCACATATATAATCACTACCCACATACAACTAAAAATATTACCATTACTCTAGAAGTTTCTACTGAGCATGTGGGGGCCCAAAGGAAGTACAGACCAGTGCTGAAGACATGAACCTGCCAACCTCGCACAGCCATGTGTGCACATTTTGTGCAGTTGCAGATGTATGTAGTTATATGAGTATGATTAGAAAAAGTGTAACATGCATGCATGTGTCACACTGGCATGGATGTGGGCCACTTTGCCTGATATCCTATTTAAGGGAAGGGTCTGTAAATAAAGTTGCTGTTTGTTCTCCTCCAAATGGCAACTCCATTGCCATTCTTTTTACTGGGATCTCATCACCAAAACCTCCCTAGCAACCACAGGTGAACTGTGATAGGACCCCTGACAATTGGCAACAAGGATGAGATGAGGCAAATGCCATTAGTGCCCCTCTGGGGGAGTAGTCCCAGAAGGAACAACCCAGGGTGGAGGAAATGAGTACTACCGCCTCCCTGTGGTTCTCAGTAGCAAAATAGCTGGTGATGTGGACCCTGCCAGAGGATTAGGATGTGGTATGTCTGCAAGAGGATGAAGACCAGGAGGCTGCCTACATGTACATGGAAAAGCAAGAATAAGGCTCAATGGAAGGCCTCCCATGCAGCCACCTTGGGATAAGAGCACCCAGCATCTGCTGGACCCGATGGACCAACTCCAGAGACAAAGAGTTGTGTGGGGGAGTGTGGAAGGGGGACAATGTGGCAGCCCTGGGCTGCACAAGTATGATGGCAGCAGGTTTGGCCAGGCTGTGCAGCCTTGGAAGTGGTGATAATGCAGCAGTCCTGTGCCTAGTGCACAGTACCGGGCCCAAGCATCAATAATGATGGCAGCCTGGCAGATATGGCTGACTTTCTCCCAGACTAGAAACTCAGTCAAGGCACCTGACTTGGGGGAGGAGACTGGCTGACCTAAAGTCATATGTGGAATTTTACTGGTCCCCTACAATACGCAACATGTCTTTATGAGAAAGGAAAGGCCCCAATACCCATGGAAGCATGGTATCCATGGAAATGGACGATGCTCCAAGTCCCATGGTATACTGATGGCTCCTGTCATGTAACCACCCACATGGGCAGCTGTTGCCTTACAGTCCACCGTGGATACATTTTGGTATGAAACCGATGCCAAACTCTCCAGTCAGTGGGCCAAGTTCTGAACAGTCTGGTTAGTTTTCATAAAGGAGACTGGGCCCTTGCATGTCTGTACAGACAGCTGAGCATTCTACCAGATGCTAGTCTTGTGGCTACCCCTCTAAGGGCAGCACAAGATTGGTTGATTGGGCACTGCCCATTGTAGGACAAGGTTATATGGGAGGACCTGTTAAACAGGGCCTCTGGAAAGAAGCATCATGTTCCTGGGCATTGGCCTTTACAAGTCCCCAGTAATGATGCTGCCAATACTTTAGAAAAAATCTGGGCTCTACAACTACCCCTGGAACCCTTATCAGTAGCACAGTGGTTACATAAAAAGCTAGGTCATGAATAGCTTGCAAGCATAATACTTTCTTGTATAGAACAGGTGAACCTGTCTGTGACCAATCAAAATGCTGGATGGGTACCTCAAGGACCATGTCAGAATGTCACTCATTTACCAGATAACCAATTGGTAATGAATTGGGCAGAAACTAATAGAGACTAATATTTACTTGTTGCACCCTCTATTGTTGTGGTGTTTGGGCCCAATGTAATGCTCTTTGGGTCAATTCATGTACCACCATGCTGTAGGGAGTAGATTGTGGGGACCCAGAGGAAGTACAGGCCAGCGGTGAAGACAGGACCCCCCCCACACACACAGCCACATGTGCACATCTTGCACAGTCACAGATGTGTATATAGTAATGTGAGTATGTCTAAACAAAGTGTGACATGCATGCACACTTCACACTGGTGTGCACATGCACATTTTGCCTGAAACCTTATTTAAGGGACAGGTCTGTAAATAATGTTGCTGTTTGTTCTCCTCCAGATGGCGACTCTGTGTGCATTATTTTCTCTGGGGATCTCACCACTGAAACTTCCCCTGCAACTGCATCTGTCCCATGATAGGGCCCCTGACAGAGAAAAATGCCTGCTTCTCCTACCAAGATAAGTGTTGTTGGGACTTCTATAATGTGGGCCAGATTTGTGTGAGCTTGAACGTCATATAAACAGAATTGTACATTTTGAATGCTTTCTGTTTGTCCTTTTTCATTGTTACTTTTTGAGTATAAATCCATATAATTGTATTTATCAGAGTGTGTTGTTTTTATTGCTGTAGAATACTTCTAAAAAATATATTTCAATATATTTATCCACCCCCCAACAATTGTGTTACATTGAATATTTTTTTACTTTTTTTTTATGAACATGAGCATTTTATTTTGGATGTATACCTAGGATTGAAATAACTGAATCGTTAGCATTAGTGTCTCCCTAGTCTTAGTTCATAATGAAAAAAAAATTTCCAAAGTAGTTAAAACAATTAGCCATCCCATCAACAGTGTACAAGAATTTCTATTACTCTATATTCTTGCAAACATTTGTAACTGACATTTTTAATATAAGTATATTGGTCATTGGGTAGTAGTTTTCAGTTTTGGTTTAATTTCCATTTCCCTGATAAGCAATGGTATTTAATATCTTTGCATATTTAAAAAAATGCACTCATTGTTACATGTACCTCTTCAAGACTTTTGCTACTTGTAAAATAGAATGGTCTTTATTTTTTATTTGACTTGTATATTTTTTAAATCTATTTTGGATGTGACTTCTTTGTAGGATAAATATTTTGAAAATATTCCCTCTCAGAATGTGGCTTGCCTTTAGCTTTTTTTAATGAAGTCTTTTAATAAGCAGGAGGTCAAATTTATATATATATATATTACTTTTATTATTAGTGTGTTTGAATTTCAGTTCTGAAATGTTCACCAACCCCAAGGTATTGAAGATATTATCCTGTTTTCTTCTAAAAGTTTTATTGCTTACCTTTCAGATACGTATATTTATAGTTTACAATGAATTAAATTTGTGTATTTAATCTTGTGTTATATCTTGAATTATATCTTATGTGAGATAAAACCTTCCATATTAAAAAAAAAATACCTTGCTTATGTTTGCATTGCAAGTAAGCATGCCCTTCTTGAACAAATGCATACCATGACATATCATAAACCTATTAGTCACCATAGCTCCAATAGCGTCAATGCTTAGTGAAAGCTATGCTTTCAAATTTTATATACAGGTTTATGTGTGCAATAAACAACAAGCAAAACAAATACACATGTGACAATGAACCCAACAGGTGCAAACTTAGAATTCAAAGGGGCTGAGACATCTAAACTACCATCTTAACCTTGCTCTTTTCCTGAAAGTCCTTTTTGGAGTTCTAGGTCAAGGTTTTATTTGTCTTCTATTTGTTTATAGTCAAGTGCTATGTAAACTTTAAAATCTCTGTACTTTCTTTGACAAAGTCAACAGTGATATATGGCTCATTCACTTTAAGCTATTTATGACAAAACAATAATCAAAGGTTTCCAAATAACTGTAATGAGACAAACTTTGGAAAACCTGTCAAAATTGCTTTTTCAGCATCTAAGAAAACTGCAAAGGCAAGAGCATTCAAGTGGAAGAGAATTCAAATATTATATCATTAGAAAACCTGATATTTATCCAGTCATTCAAAATAGATGATGATCGTTATGATAAGTTCTGCCTGAAATTCAGAAGTGCATATTATGACTTCTGAATTCTGTTATAAGACAAAATTTTAGGCCAGAACTAAATGTGGATTTAAAAAAATATATAACAACTTCAAAGGAAGCTCCATATTGTATCTGGTTTTTTTTTTCATAGTACTTCATTCTTTAATAAATGTACAGCAAACATTTAAGTTTTTCTTCAGGACCACAAATTTGAACCAAAAATGCATTAATCTGGCCTTCTTAGAGCTTCTGCTACAGAATGACAAATAGATCAAAACATAGACCAGAAAGAAATACTTGCAAGCTATAAGTAGTAGAACAAAGGAGAGAAAATATTAAGACAGTGAAGAAAAGGTATCAAGGAATCATGTCATGGTCTTAAACATTCCCCAAAAGCTTGTGTGTTGAAGCCTTGGTCTCCAGCTGATAGAGCTGTTGGGAAGTGATGGAACCTTTAGGAGTTTGGGCATAGTAGAAAGAAATGAAGTTGCTAAGGGCATGCTGTTGAAGAAGATGTTGGAATCCCAGCCCCTTCCTCTCTTTGCTTCCTCACTACCATAAAGCCAGCAACTTTGCCCCACCATGTGCTCCCCACTATGACATTCTGCCTCAATGGAGTCAAGTGATTATGGCCTAAAACCTCTAAAAGTGAACAAAAATAAATCTTTCCTCCTTTGAAGTTGACTGTCCCAGGTATTTGTCATGGTGACAGAAAGCTGACTAATACTGGGGGCTACGCAAACTTTCAGAGAATAATAGATGATTCAGATGATTCAGGAAGTCCTCTGAAAAGCAGTGTAGATTATGTAGGAAAAAAATTAAATGAGCCCTACAAATCATGCAAGCATCTCACATGCAAATCACTAAGACAAAAGACAGCAAATTGATGTGAACAAGGTGCATTACTTGATTTGCTTACTTATTGGTCTTTAGAAAGAAGATAGAGCAGAAATCAAGTTAATTTCAGATTCCTAAAATACTGCAAGTAAAGAATCAAGGTCACCTCCATCAGTAGTTTTCAGCAGGAGACCCATGAAAGTCGGTACCACCAAGAGTCCTATAGTCCTTCTTGTGTGTATGAGCATTAATGTATAAAATATAAGTCATTCCTAGTGAGCAACAGAGATCCAGACCACAGCCTAAAGGAAAATATCCAGGGATCTTGAGAGAATGTTTGGCTTTGCAGACTTTGATGTGGCTGACCTGGAGCCAAGGGACATTAAAGTATTCCAACTTGACTCTAGTTTCTCTGGCTGAAGTTTATTTTAGCCTTTGCCACTGATGTGGTTTATTATTTTTAATGGTGTTCCATAAAGAGTATAACACATTCCTCAAACAGACTGGCTGTTTGGATTAACAGGCTGGAGTAAACGGCCTTGGTTTACTCCACAAAATAATTGTAGTTCTTTAGGTGATCCTAAAATATTCTCAGCCAATATAAAAAGAGTTTTAATACCTGGCATTCTCATTATCATCTAAACAGCTCATCTTCACAGTGTATAAGCCTTTTTCTCCAGCAAAGAAAACACCAATATTTTTCTTCCTCTTTTATTAGGTCCAAGGTAGGAAAAAAAAAAAAAAAAAAAAAGCAAGCACTTCTAAAGAATATTTTTTATCTCCTTACATTCCTTTTCTGTGAATATTCTGTGCTTATTTTCTCACAATTAAATAGAAAACACAGTAAAAGCACTTTCATGAAGGCTCTGAATTCTTTTCACTGAGTCTACTCTGCATTTGAAAAGTTTCAAAATGTTGAGATATATAAATGAAGACTTCTGGTAACCAAGTCCTGTGACCCTGTGATCAAAGCACAACTCAACTTCTCAGGAGTCTGTTTGGTGAGATGGCATCTTGGTGCCCAATATCCAGCTATAACAGGAAGATTGCCAGATTGTTTTTTTTTGTTGTTGTTGTTGTATTGTTTTTGTTTCTTTCCTCAAGGCCCGAAAAGAAGCATCACTAACAGCATCCTCACAGCTACTATGGCATTCAAAAGACATATATTTTTAAATAATCTTTATATTGTGTTCTAGTTACTGTTATAACAAAGTACTCTGAAATTTAATTTGATAAATAACCATTTTGCTCATGAATCCTGTGGCTCACAAATTTGGACAAGGGACAACAGGTGTGGTTTGTCTCATTTTATAACATCAGGGTTCTCAGGTAGTACAACTAAGAGAGCTGGAGATGATTCTAAAAGATGAGAACTAGAAGAGTCAAGACTTAAAGATCTACTTCCCAGAAGACTTCTTCTCTATCTATCTGGTCTCTGGCTGAGATTATATAAAGGCTGATCCCAGCTGAGAATTTTGATGGTATTAATACACATGACCTCTCCATGTGGCATCATCTGCTCACATGTTGACAACTGGTTTCCACAAGAGAGTATTCTAAGGGGAAATGTTTCAAGACAATCATCAAATCCCTTTCTTCATCAGTCGCAAATCTCCAAAATTCAAGGGAAGTGAACATAGTCACTGTGTATTAAGGGAAGAGTGCGAAAAAATGTTGTAGTATATTTCAAAGACTCCATGTCTGCCTTGTGAACACAAATTATTTACATTCTTTCCACATGAAAAATATACTCACCCTCTCCCAATAATTTTCTAAAGGATCATCATACCATTATGGCATCAGTCTCAGACTCTAGGTCAAAATGTTGTTGCCTAAACCAAGCTTTGGATAGTCCTCACTCATCAAGCGTGGTTTTTTCTTAATCATAAAACTGGTAAACTTAAAAGACCAGCTATCTGCCCCCTAAATGCCCAATATTCATCATGGGGAACCATAAGATAAATATTATGCATACCCTTGTATAAAGAGATAATGGGAGACACATACCCATTCCTCTATTATAAAAATTCTGAAATCCAGGTGGCATATGTTATGATCCTGTACTAGGTTAAGGGAGCTGTTCTCTACTCTTCTTTGCCGATCTCTACTGACCTTAGCTCCAACCTCTAGTCTCTCATTTTCCCTTTCACTAACTCTTCTTTTTTAATAAAAGTGACACCATGTTTTCTGAGCACTTTTCTAAGGCTCATCCATACCCTTTGAAATATGGGAGTCCAAGCGCCTCTTTTTATTTTAGTCTCTCTTTTGAGAACAAGCTGATAGTGCTTCTGCCAATATAGTTACCTTAAAAACCTGGAAAATTTCTAATGTATCAATTTATGATCCATTCCATTGCACGTTAGTCACATTAAGGAATCTATACATAGAATATTCTTTACCTGGGTCTAGTGTAAGGCTACTGCTGTACAATGTCCTTGAGATTCTAAGAAGTCCTAGTATTTGACAGGAGATATTTGAGGTATACTCATAAGAATAGCTTTTTTCTTGATAAGAATTATGAAGCTCCACCTTTAAATATTTCTGAGGTGCTAACAAAATGTTTTATATTCCCACTCTGACTTCTTCTTTCTTACAATCACATTTTTCTGACAGTGCCCTTAGGCTTATTTTATCTGCTCTGGGAGAGACTAAGGGTGATAAATAGTTGTATTTTCAAACATAAAGTTTTGGATCTCTTATAGTTGCTTTAAATACTGCTTGAAAACCAATTCCTTTTTCTCTTTATCATTTATTTCTCCCTATACTGCCTGATAATATGAAGGTAAAGGAAACCACCTAATACTTTTAACTTTGTTCCACGAAATATGCTTAGCCAGACCTTTATTTCATTAACTATATTTTCTGTTTGTTTTTTTTTTAATTTTTACTAGTAGCAATATTTAAAAATTTCCAGTGCTACCAAATGACATTCTCCTTCCTTCCAAGTTCTAATAACTTTTACTCACTCTAAACTTTTCTCAACAGCTTCCCTGAGTACTATCAGGCTTCCACTAAAAGTCTCCCCAGGCCTTCTACTTTAACCACCAGCAAATCTCAAAGCCATCGTTTACGTTTTTGTTACATAGCACCCCAGTTCTTATACAACATTTTGTCCCAGTTGCTACTTTTACACCTCAGATTATCTCAAAATTTAGCAAAACAAGGTACAAATCATTGTGGCAGGCTCATGAATATTATGGATCAATAATGAAGACAGGACCAGTAATGGAGGCTTTTGTCTTGCCCAATGTGTTTAAGGCCTTAGCTCTAGAAGCCTGAATGGCCAGCATTGGCTCAAAAAGCTGGAAACTGTAATAACTTGAACTGAAGGATTCACTTCCATGATGCCTCCTCAGGTCTGAGACAGGAATGATTTGAAGACTTAGTCTATCAGCTAGAACATGTACTCTGACTCTCCCTGTAACCTGGACTTTTCAAAGCATAGTGGGGTGGCCAGAGTCCAAAAGAGAGCATTCAAACAGGGATTGTCCAAAGAAAGAGTGTTCCAAAGGAACCAGGTGGAAGCTTGATGGCTCTGTAAAACCTTACCTTAGAAGTCATATCATGCCATTTCCATGATACTAGTATTTGTTTAATTAGATATTTCTGATGTGGAAACCATGTTGATTTTTTTTTTTTTTTTCGGTACTGGGGATTGAACTCAGGAGCATTGTACCTCCGAGCTACACCCCCAGCCCTATTTTTTATTCTTTATTTTGAAACTGAGTCTCACTAAGTTGCGGAGTGCCTCACTAGGTAGATGAGGCTGGCCGCGAACCCGGATCCTCCGGTCTCAGCCTCCCGAATGCTGGGATTACAAGCGTGAGCCACCACGCCCGGCTGATTTTTTAAAACTTTTTCCTAGAATGGTTTGCAAAAGTACCCAGATAATTTATAGCAATCACTACTTAGTTAAACAACAGATCAATAGCTGTTTATAGATAAGAAAAATGAAGTTAAAAGAAGGAAAATGAAACTGTTTATCCACAGTAGAATAATGGGTATTGAGAATAGAAAGTAGAATTCCTAATTTAACTCTAAATCAAAGATAATCAGTTAGAGATGGGTGTGGTGGTGTATACCTGTGATCCCAGTACTTGTGAAGCTGAGACAGGACGGTCACAGGTTCCAGGCCAGCCTCAGAAACTTAGTGAGGTGCTCAACAACTTAATGAGACCCTGTTTCCAAATAAGAAATAAAAATAGGGCTGGGGTGTATTTTGGAGGTAGAATGCCCCTGGTTTCAATCCCTGGTAGAAGAAAGGAGGGAAGAATGAAAGGAAGGAAGGAAGGAAGGAGGGAAGGAAGGAAGGAAGGAAGGAAGGAAGGAAGGAAGGAAGGAAGGAAGGAAGAAAGGAAGGCAGGCAATCAAACAGGACCTTATTGAGTCCACAACCTTAGAGTGACTAGGCCCTATAACTAGACTCCTAAAAGTGCCACCAGTAGGACTATAATATAAGTGATGAAGCTAACTGACATATTTTTTTAATTTTTTTATTGGTAGCACTGGGAGTCAAACCAGGGTCTCAATCACAATAGACAAGATATTTTCTTCAGTGATTTTTTTTCTTCCATAGTGTAGAGTCATCATGGGAAGGTGACTTCTAGCCAGCTAATTCAGGTTCCAGCCCTGTTGTGTGACTCATTCTGACCAAAGGAATGTGAATGGAGCTGATGGGCATCATTTAAGAATATGGTGTAAGTATTTTTTTTTTTCATTTCTCCTTGGACTGGTCAGATTCTCCAGAGCTAAGTTAAGGGAGAACATTGAAAGCCTCGGCATTTAGTATTCAGGACACATAAAATCAACTGATACTCTAAACTTCACAAAGAGGTCCAAGCCCTCACTCTGCTTGGCATCTCCCAGTACAGCAGCCTTCGGACTTACCATTTCCAACGAATCCATTTTCAGGTTTCTGCAGAGGTAGTGATGGCCAGTTTTCCAGAGGTTTGGATTGTGCAAGGGGATCTAGGAATACCATTACTTCTCAAGCAGCTTCAGCACAAAACTGCTCTTTTTATAATATTTATTTATTTATTTATTTATTTATTATTCATTAATTAATTTCATGGTACTGGGGATTGAATCCTGGAGTCCTCTACTACTGTGCTATATCCCTACCCCTTTTTATTTTTTATCTTGAGATAAACTGCTAAGTTGCAGAGGTTGGCTTGGAATTTGTGATCCTCCTGCCTCGGCCTCCTCAGTTGCTGGGATTACAGGTATGTCGCACTGTGTCTGGTCCTAATACCACTGTTTTTAGTACCTCAGCACTTCCCCCCTTCCTCCAAGTGCTATATGCACTACACCTCACTTCTGGACCAGCCATCACTGTTCTGAACATCTCAGCATTGCTGTCAGCATCTTCCCTCGGGACCAGCTCCTCCAAGCCATCTGCAATTCAGGATTCCCAGCTAAGGCCTAGTTCAACTTATTGGAGGAGGTGGGAGAAGAACATTCATAATGCTATTTATTCCCTTTCATGGATCCAGTAATGTTTTTAAAACATGTGCCTTTTCCAGAATCCAGATGCTATGTGGGAGGGTTTCTCATAACACCAAATATCTCATGATACTGAAAGTACTATTCAAGTCTAACCCTCCAAATTTTTGAGTAATAGTTTCATGTATATACATATATCATAAACATTTACTTTCTACTCCAAGATGTCAGGAACTATGCCACGTACTTTAACTCGTTTCTTGTCCAATGACTATTTTTTAAACTGTGCTATAACTAATTTTTTTCTTTTCTCAATAATTTTAGACATATATATATATATATAAATAAATAAATAAAGACAGGGGCTTTACTAGTGAATGAACCCACATTTAAAATCTATTTTAACTACTTACAGGCTACCTTTAAGCATTTTACAACATATTTTACATTAGTAACTCTATCTCTAAAATGGAAACAATGATATTAACTCCCCTATAGTAATGATGTGGAAATTAGAGATAATATATGTAAAACACCAAGCAAAATGAAAATCATTGGAAAATAATGATTTCTTTATTCCTTGACTAAAATAATGCTTTGAGATCATTTTTCCCCCTAGAAACCATCACTACCAAATTCATTGCATTCCTCCATCATTTCACTACACTGCTATAGAATAATGCAGTAACTGAAGCATGACTTTGGAATCAGACTGACTTAAGATGACTCTTGCCCTAATATTTATTTACTTGGTGACAAGGTACTTAATACCACTGAATCAGCTTCTCCATCAAAGTAGTTATGTGAAAATTAAACAAACCACCTCTTTTTAAAATATATTTTTATTCATGCATTGTAATTGTACATCATAGTGAGGTTCAAAATGATACAAACATAAATGTACACAGCACTTGGTGTTTTTCCCTCCTTCTTTAAATAGGGTATTATAAAAGTTTTTTTTTTTTGGTATTTATTGACAGTTGAGTAAAGTGCAGTGCTATTGCTGAAGATAAATAGATATATTTGTCCTCTAAAAGGAACTTGCCCTCTAAGAACACAATACTTGGGCATCTATGATGCTAACTGGCTAATTTGGTTAAGATTAAAATGCATGAAAGGAAGAAATGCACAGTACATTTAGGGAAAAGGTAGACTAAAGATGGTGCTGAGTAGGAAGTCAGAAAATCTGGGTTTGTGTCATGTCTCTGCTACTTACAGACTTTTTGCCTTGAGTAGGCCATTTTCCTACTCTGGGATTCAGTTTCTGCATCACAATACCGCCACATTTAACTCACCAGAAATTGTGAGCATCAAATGACTGAAAGATGCTTGTAAAACTACAAGGTACTGTAGAAATATAAACTATGTTTTGTGTGTGTGTGTGTGTATGGTGTATGTGTGTGTTTTAATTGTAGTTTGTACTCAAATAGAAAAAGCCAAGATCATACAGTAAATTAATTGATTTTGATGCTAAGATGTGTATTTTCTTCAGAATGGGTCTTGTTTTTTTTGTTGTTGTTTTTTTTTTTTGTTTTGTTTTTTTTTGCGGTACTGGGGATTGAAGTCAGAGGCATTCTACCTTCGAGCTACACCCCCAGCCCTATATTTTTTATTCTTTATTTTGAAACCAGGTCTCACTAAGTTGCAGAGTGCCTCACTAGGTAGCTGAGGCTGGCCGCGAACCCGGATTCTCCGGTCTCAGCCTCCCAAATGCTGGGATTACAAGCGTGCGCCACCACACCCAGCTAGAATGGGTCTTGTTTTAGCAAGAACATTTTCACATTAAAGGAAGGCTACTAATTCACTAACCATAAACGTGAAAGGGTTGCCTTTCTATTTTATTATAGAAACTCTGCAATTTAAACCTATACAAATAAATATATATTAAATTCTCACCAATATTGTATACTCTGATTTTATGCTTGCTGATTATTGAATGTACCTATTAGATAAATTTATAAGTGCATATCATTTAGAATATTTTGTTTAAGGCATGTTGAGATACTATTTTCATTTTAAGGGTATAACTACTTAGATTATCTATTGTGCTATTGCGAACACAAGATTTTTTATTTAATAAATATCGAGAAGTTGCTGGAGGAGGACCTAGGTTCAACACTCCAATATATAGGCACAAGTATAAACTTCCTCAGCAAAACCCCCAAAGCTCAGGTAATTAAAACAAGAATTAATAAGTGGGGTGACATTAAGCTAAGAAGTTTCTGCACATCACAGGAAACTATCAAGAGTCTAAAGAGAAAGCCTACGGAATGGGAGAAGATTTTTACCAGCTCTCCCTCTGATAGAGGATTAATATCTAGAATATACGAAGAACTTAAGAGACTCTATACTATAAAAACAAATAACTCAGTCAAGAAATGGGCAACTGATTTGAATAGACACTTCACAAAAGAAGAGATAGAAATGGCCAATAGATAGATGAAAAAATGTCCAACATCATTAGCAATCAGGGAGATGCAAATCAAAACTACCTTGAGATTCCATCTAACCCCAATCAGAATGGCAATCATCAAGAAATCAAATAACAATAAATGTTGGTGAGGATGTAGGGAAATAGGAATTCTTCTACACTGTTGGTGAGATTGCAAACTAATTCAGCTGCTGTGGAGATAAGTGTGGAGATTCCTTAGGAAACTGGGAATGGATCCACCATATGATCCAGTTATATCACTCCTGGATATCTTTCCAAAGAGGTTGAAACCAGAGAATCACAGTAATATATGCATACCCATGTTCATAGCTTCACAATTCACAATATTATGGAACCAACAAAAGTATGGAACCAACCTAGGTGTCTATCAACAGGTGAATAGATCACAAAATTATGGGAAATGCACACAATGGAATTCTATTCAGCAATAAAGAAGAACAAAACTTTGTTGTTTGCAAGAAAATGGAAGGACTTGGAGAACATTATGTTAAATGAGATTAGCCAATCACGGAAAGTGAAGGGCCATATGTTTTCTCTAATGTGCACAAGTTAGGGAGCAACTGGGATGCCAAAGGGACACCGGATAATGGAGGAGAAACCTCAGTGGAACCAGGGAAGTGGACTAAGGGAAGGGGAGGGGGAAGACTGAGGTTCATTATTGGAAATACTACCATGGACTATATGTACATATGTGAAAATATCAATAAAAATTTCAGTAATCTGGATTGGGAAGGGGGATGATAGGGAAGTGGGGGAAGACCAAGTGCTGTGTGCATATATTCACATTGTAATATGAGACTATAATGCACTAATAAAAGCACATTAAAATAAGCTTGCTATAATGGTAAGAATTTCTAAGAATAATATTACTTAGATATATTTGAAATTGTTAATAGAAACAAATTTATACTTTTACTATTTAAAATAAATAAATAAAAATAGAGGGCATAGTAAGCATATTAAGCTATAAAAAAATATAATAATGTCCATATAGCAGCATTTTCCAAATTCTTATTATTTATTGATGTGATATTAAATAGAAAATATTTGATCACATAGAATTTACCTAGCATATTGTTTTTAAGCATGCTGAGAGTGACTCTAAAAACCCTAAGTTCCCCAATCTTAGATAGCATAATTCATAAATAGTGTACAATAATCCAAGATATTACTTTTGATGGGCCATTATGTATCAGGTACTGTGTTAAGCAGTGTACATGCATTAATTCACTGAGCCCCCCCAAATAAAGCACATGTTCTAATGATCCTATCTTTATAGATCAAGAAACATAATTAAGAGTTGGGGTTCATTCATAGGAAATGAAAACAACTCTAAGAGTTGCAACCAGAAATTTTTGAAAGCATCCTGCTAAATCAAATATAAGTTAAAGAAGCAAACTTAGTTAATATTTTAAAAGATAATAGCAATATTATCAAAACATGTATAATCATTAGACAGTGTTTTGAAGGATTTTAGAGGCTTACATATATATTATAGAAATTTTTAAAGTCTCAAATTTAATGAGCTAAATATTCACACTAACAAGTTAGGTTGTCTAGTCAAAAAAAAAATAAACACAAAGTAGATGAAAATAAACAATAAAAGAACAGATATTCTTGTTTATTTTAAAAATCAAGAAAGTTGATTATTTTGATGAAAATTATATGGATATAGTTTTTCATTTTATTGAAGTATATGAAAAATGAATCAATCTGTTAAAATGCTTGAGAGTTAAAGTTAAGTTTTGAATGAAGAGTTTGTAAACAGAGAGCTAAACAAAAAACATTTGATAAATATGCTTCATTGCCTTGCTCTTGCTCTTCAGAAATCTCTCTTCAGGTCTTCTAGACATTTTAATAGGGTTAATTATTATCTTGTGATTGAATTGAGGTTTATTATGTATTTGGGGTTTTAACTCCTTATGGAATGCATAGTTTACAAATATCATTTCCTAGCCGGGCGTGGTGGCGCACGCTTGTAATCCCAGCATTTGGGAGGCTGAGACCGGAGGATCCGGGTTCGCGGCCAGCCTCAGCTACCTAGTGAGGCACTCCGCAACTTAGTGAGACCCTGTTTCAAAATAAAGAATAAAAAAAAAACTAGGGCTGGGGGTATATCTCGGAGGTAGAATGCCCCTGAGTTCAATCCCCAGTACCACAAAAAATATATATATATATATATATCATTTCCTATTCCATGCGTTGTCTCTTTGCTCTTTTGTTTCCTTTACTATGCAAAAGACTTTTAGTTTGATATAATCCCATTTGTCAATTTTTTTTCTTTTTCTGTCTTTGTTATTGAGGTGCAAATATATAGAGACAGAAAGTAAGTCTCCAGCCTGATGCTGGAGATGGCAAGAATCAGAGAGGGAGAATGGAAAATGACCCCTGATGGTTATGGAGTTCCTTTCTGAATGATGAAAATGTTCTAAAATTCGTGGTGATGATGGTTGCTCAACTCTTGAACCAGCTACACAATGAACCATTGGATTGCACACTGTATATGGGGGACTTGCATGCTATGTGAATTTTATCTCAGTAAAGTTTTTAAAGCTAAAAATAACTAACATTGTCATAATTTTTAGGAATGGCTATAGGTGTAATAAAAAAGAAAGCAAGGGAATGAATTCATGAGTCAGAATAAGGGCATTTGATGGAAGAAGAGAATGAAAGAGATGAGCCACAGAGTTGGATATAGATTATTTTCAATGTCCTAGACTGTGCTACATGGTAGATTTTCATTTGCTTACTAAATTATTAAAATCAACTAACTAAATACATTAATCAACATGAAGCATGTATTGACCAAAGAATAAAGAATATCAAAAGAGGAAAAATGCTGTAAATATTTAGTAGACACCCTCCTTTAAATACCGTGTGAGCAGCCAGGGTTGGAACAGTACAGCAAATAACAACTACAGAGTGTTAATTAAGATCTAGATGTGTTCAGAAGTGATTTCACTTTCTAAGGAAATTTTTCCAGGCAATTCTTCTGTCTTGAGGCTCCAACCCTCACGTGCCCTTCAAAAAAGTCCAGTTTATGACAATTTAAATAATTTATATGCAGAAAGTAAAGAAAAGCATGAAAATTTTAAGACATCTTAAATCATTCCTAAGGTTGCATAAGCATAATAAAATAATTTAAGAAATAATTATGTGACTATGGGGAAGAACAAGATCGAACTAATAATTATGATGCTTATATTCTTACTCTATTCTCTGTCACTGAGGCTGCATTTTAGAAATGAAGAAGAGTTGAAGCTAAGACCTCAAACTCTCTTCTTCAGCAAAGGGGATGGCTTTGAATAGATGTCTGACCTGAAATCAAAAGCAAAATTGGATTTTTCAAGACATAATTTGTTTCACTTAGATGAGAAAATGTCCCTGTTTATTTTGTCAAGCTCATTAGCATCTAAGAATGTGTTACAGAATAAGGAAAAGGCTGTCACCGAGAAAATGATCCTACTCAACTTCTTTTAGATAACTCCACGTACCATGTTATCTTCTCCAAGGAAATGAAATGCCACCTCCGCAGGAGCCCAATCAGTAGTTGTACATAGAGGGCAATTATTGCGGTGGAGAAGTAAACTTGCTTAGAAGGGTCAGCAAGCAATTTAGAATCTCTTTTTATCACAGTGTACCGAATAAAAGATAAATTTAAACTGTCTTTCAAATTAGCAAACAGCTCAGAACATTTAGGTATGCACCTGCTGGAAAAAGAGAAGGTGGTTCCTTCTCAAAGCTCAAAGATTTCTCCTATGCATAAGACACAAACTGATGGTGTTAAGCCATACATTCTCTATGAATGGGAGAAAGTAAGTTTCTACATTTCTCTGAGCAAAAAAATAAAAGGATCACAATTTGGTATGGGAGTACGATATGGATAAGTACAAACTGATGTTATTGACAGTGATGATTCAGAATAAAACAGGACTATCTATGTCCAGAAAAGCCATCCAAATATATTCCTAATGTGATTTTATTAGAATGCTGGGGCTAACAGAGCAAATTGTCATAAACTGGGTAACTTGAAATAACAGAAATATATTCTTTCACAATTTGGGACACCCTAAATCCAAAATCAATATGTTTGTAGTTTTGGTTCCCACTGGGGACTCTGAAGGAGAATCTGTTTCATGTTTCTTTCCTAATTTCTGACTGTGTCTGGCAAACTATGATGCCCAAAACTTAGACTTTTTACTCTGCTCTCTGTAACCCTCCTGTCTCATCCTCTCAAGTACTGGGGTTAAGGCATGTGCCACCATACCAAGCAAGTTACAGTATTTTTCATACAATGCCCCCGAATTTTACACCATGAACAATTTAAGGGCCACTGCTTCAAGAGATGATTATAAAACATGGTGGTTACTATTACAGACTCTGTCTCAAATCTTGATCATACTGCTCCCTAGTTATTCAATCTTAAGCAAGGGCTTTAAGTGTTCTGTGCAAGCTCTTGTGAAATATCAGTGATTAAAACTGAAAAATATTCTGGCCCTTGTGGAGCTCATATTATGGGCCAAAAATATACAGATTAATTAATAATAACATAAGAGATTAATAAATTATATGTTATGTTGCAATGAACTGTTAGGGAAAATAATAGAACAAGATAAGGGGAATCTGCAGTTCCCAAGGGAGGAGGTTGCAACAGTTTACAATAGGCAAGCCCTTTTAGAAAGGTGATATTCAAGTAGAAATAAAGCAGAACATGGAGTTAGGGTGTGTTACTCTGTAGGATGAGCATTCTAAGAGCAGAGGTAGCAGTCATTACAATGCCCTTGGAAAGGAGCATGCACAATATTTCAGAAGAATTAGCAAGGAAGTTGGTATAGCTGAAGGAAAGTAGGGAAAATTCATCAGAGAAAACTAGGAATTGTTTTGTTCAGGAACTCTGAACATAAAATTTTGGAAAGCTTCATTACTTTGCTAGAACAAACATCTGCTTCCTGTGGCTATCACATTTAATATGATGTCCTGTCAACCAGATTAGACATTCCTCCATCCTCTGAAAGCTTTCCGCCTAATACCCACTCTAGACTTAGTTCCAGGGCATGACCTCTTCTAATATGCCCAGTCATTAAATAACTAAGATAGTCTATAATCTAAGACAAGAAAAGCATTAAAAAAGAAAAATAATATAGTATTATAAACAGCAGAAATTATCTACTAATATGTTCCAAATATGCATAATTACCACAATAACTTCTTTAAACTGCAAATTCCTGGATTCACCCCAGACCTACTGACTCAGAATCTCCCAGAGAGAAATATATAAACCTATTCTTTTTCTTTTTTAACAATGTCCCAAGGTTATCTTGATGATGAACTAAGTTTAGGCAACATAGATGTGGACCCAAACCTTCATTTCAAAAGAGGGAACACAAAGCCCAAAGGAGTTAAGTAATTTCCAAAATGAAGCATTTCTCCTCCCCCAATTGAGAAGGGAGTTTTTTTTTCTTTTTGCTTTCTTTTTTCAACTTTCCTCATTTGCCTTCTAATATATAGGAGTCCCATGCTTTTCATCAACCTCTGAGAGCACTGCTAACACTCCCTAATCATGTCTCCTAGGAAAAAATGACTTTGGAAACCCATAACCATCTTGGGAACTGCTCCATCCTTCCCTCATGAAAAGCTCACCTTGAAATGGTGGCAGCCACTCGACTCCAGGAAGATTATTATTTCTTCTTAATTGGGACCATCTAGAGAGGCTTGGAACCATAGAGGCTCTCTTTGCTGAGTTTAAATAAAAAAGGTGTCCCTTTGTCCTTATTATTTTCAAGATGATACATGTGATCTAAAGGCTCTTGCACACCATGACGCTCTCATTGACATCAATAGGCATTATGCATGGAAAAGGGCAGCAGGAGCAGGCTCATTATCTCCAGCCCAAGCAGAGAGAAATGCAATAATAATCGTTCTCTGCTTTTCCTGAAGCTTTTAACTGGTGCTGAAAACATAAGTAACCTTCGTGCAATGGAGTAGGGTGAGTACCACCTTTTTTCAGTTGGCAGATAGGGTTCAATTTCTGCTTGATAGACTACAGAGATGGGGAAAAGGGAACTTTGAATGAAACTATTCTTATCTATAAAGCTGGAATGGTTGATTTGTCTCTGAGAAGAGCAGTGACTCCCCCATAATACCTCCTAGAACACCCACACTCTTAAATCAATGAGGATTTCATGTGTCCATGGGAGGCAAAAGCACCTATGTCAAAGAAAAGCGGCTAGAGTAAATGCAGCACCTTCTCCAAGAACATTAAGTCAAGCCATCTTGTTTATCAAGGATCTTTTAATCTCTTCCCTGTCACAGACATGCTGTGGAACTGAGCAGCTTTGCATAAAGATCTCCTGAATCCAGTGAGGTCTCAGTTATCCACTCCAGAAAGAAAGCCCTGGCCCAGATCCCTGGAATCAGTGGACAAGACACACACCTCAGTACTGAAAGGCAACACCACCATGATGTTCAGTCTTTTTCCTTTCCTGTTTCCTTTCTGACAGCAACAGAAGAGTCATTTATCAAGTATGGTATTTTTAACTATAAGCACAATGTCCCACAGCAGATTCTTAGCACTTATTTTTTTTCCTTACCTGAAACTAGATAGCCATTGAATAGCAACTCCCCATTCTTCCATATCCCCCCAAACCACTGTTCTATTCTGTTTCATTAATTTAACTACTGTAGATGCCTCATATAAGTGAGTGATGCAGTATTTATCCTTCTGTGGCTGCTTACTTTATTTATCATAATGTTATTGAGGTTCACCCATGTTGTCACCTATGGTAGGATTTCCTTCATTTTTAAGGCTGAATATATGTACCATATTTTCTTTTTTCATTCATACACCAATGGAATTTATAGTTCTTATAGTTCTTTCTTAGATCTTGTTTATTGTGAATCATGCTTCAATGATCATGAGTGAGATCTTGATTTCATTTTCTTTGGATATATACCCAGAGTGATATATGCTGGATCATGTACTAATTCCATATTTAAGCTTCTGAGCTACACTATTTTGCATCACCAGCAAAAGTATTAAAGGTACCAGTTTCTTCACATCCTCACTAACATTTATATTTTGTATCTTGAAGTATATACAATATACATACATATGTATATATGTATAAATATTTATATATTTCACACTCAGAAATCTGGTCTTGAATGTCTTAGTGTTCTAAAGGAGGTAGCTCTGATGTCTCTAACCCAGTAGGTTTTTCAAGAGGAAGAATGGTCTCTATTCAAGGGCATATGACTGCATGATAGAAACCATCTCTTTTATGAACTCCTACTGGCTTATTTGACCCTACTATTGCTTTCCCCTCAAGTTCTGGCAGCTATAGCTGCTGGGGTTCCAAGAACCTGGCCCTCTAAACCCAGCTAACGAGATTCTAACAAGTGTTAGATAATACTTCATTACAGTTTGGATTTGCATTCCCCTGATGGTTAGTGTTGTTGCATATCTTTTCATGTACCTGTTTGCCTTTGCTATATATTATTTGGTTTTTAAGATCTTTGCCACTTTTTTAATTGGGTGGTTTGAGAATTTGATTTCAGGCATAGGCTTTGTTGACAACCGTAAAGCACTGCCTTGGTTACTCAACCATCTATGTCAGAGGCGCTCCCTTCAGACTACGCTAGATGAGGCCAGTCACTTCATCAAGAACAATAAACCACACAGTCACTATTATGAAAATGGAGATTATGGGATTTCAGTTTGCCTAACTAGTTCAATGAGAACAGATCTTCAACTTTTGTCTTTGCATTCTAAACCTTAGTAGCTGCACAGCTTCCTCTTCTTGCTGACAGTAAGGAAGTTTGTTTTTACATTATTTTGTTTTGGATTTTAGCTTTGGAAATGTATATTGGCCACAGCTTTTTCAAATGTAGTGAAAAATAGGAGAAAGTCTGTCTGATCCTTGCTCTCCTAGGGCTATTTCTAGAGTGCTGACTCACCATTGATTCACCACCTTCCCTGCTAGTTTCTCTGCTGGAAGCCTGGGCCACTCAGCTATACATCCACTGACAGCTGCATCTCTTACCTCCTACTGAAAATATGCATTCGCATCCTCCTGACTTAAGATTGCACACCTGTGTATGAAGGGAGAGCTAAAAGTCAAGTATCTTTCCTTCTTATGTAGGTGGCATAGCGAGAGAATAATAAACAAAAAAAAGCATGAAAGCATGAGCACTCTTTTCTTACTTCTGGTTGTGCTTCAAACCAGAACAAACTACCTTTCTTTTTACTAATCCTTGATCTTTTTGATCAAACCTGAGCTAGATCATTCCATGTGGACAAGGACTGTCATTAATACTTCTGTCTATCACTCTCATCCCCTAGTTCAGTGCCAGTAATGCAGTAATCAGCAACAAGCTCTTATTTGTGGGCAGAAATTTGATGGCGCTTTAAAATTCACATGATTTAAACCTTTATTTTCAATTAATAAGACAGTGTCCAAAAAATGAAATATAATCACTGAGGTCTTAAACATAATCAGCCTGTGACTCAGACTGGACTGGAAACCAGGCATCAAGCTTTCACCCTCAATACTCTATTTATTTTCTAGTTTAATCTTTGGGCCTCAATTGTCTGCATGGCTGAGGCTTTGCTTTCACTTTAACTTAAATATATTAAGTATTGATACATCCTAGCACACTCATCTGGCAGACACTCCTCTAATTTCACACTCAGAGATCTGGTCTTGAATGTCTTAGTGTTCTAAAGGAGGTAGCTCTGATATCTCTAACCCATTGGATTTTTCAAGAGAAGGAATGTTCTCTATTCAAGGGCATATGACTGCATGATAGAAACCATCTCTTCTCTGAACTCTCACTGGTTTCTTTGAGCCTACTTTTGCTTTCTCTTCAAGTTCTGGCAGCCATAGCTGCTCGGGTTCCCAGAACCTGGCCCTCTAAACCCAGCTAACTCAGGATGATTATGATGCAGGAAATACAGAGTTCCTCAGTTCCAGGCCCCTCACCAAATCTTTCTGAAGAATCAGAGATTCTTCAGAGAATCAGAGCAGAAACACAATTCAATAACCATTTATTAAGTCTAATCTATGTACATGATTCAATGTTATTTTAGAGAAAACATAATTAAGTGTATATTTGGTTTACCTGTGATTCACAAAAGTGATGAACCAATTATGATACACAGATGAGATACTAAATGGGTATAAGTAATTAGTAAATAGTAAGTTATAAACAAGTACTCTTGAATTGATTTTTATAAACAATATATAGTTCCTCAGGGATAAATTATTTTTATTTACTCATTTACTTGTTTATCCAAAATATATATTGAGCATCAAATGTTTTAAGATACTCTCCCAGACAATGGGAATACAAAGGTAGATAACTCCAAATCCTTGTGCTCCATGTGTTTGCAGGTAATCATAAAGAGAGAAGGGGGGGGGAGTTAGGGGCAATAGAATGAAAAATATTTTAGAGTAGAAGTCTCTGTCCTATGAGAGGTCAATAGTATGGAGATGGTAATCAAAGACAAGGGGGGAAGTCAGTTCATAGAACACCCTAACCTGAGAGGCATTCGTTGAGCATTTGAGGGAGAGATATGTACAGATGGAAAAGAAAACATTAATCAAGGCAATGAATCATACAAAACCCATGTGGGAAGAAGAATGTGGGAGAAGAAAGAAAGGATGGGGGGGAGCATCAGAGAAAATGTTTAGGCATTGATAAGGATTTTGAACTTTATCCTATGTGTAATGAAAGGCATTAAATGTTTTTTTGCGTATGTGTTTTTTGTTTGTTTTTTGAGGTTTTGTTTTGTTGCAAAGGAAGGACTCAGATATGGGGTGAATTGAGATGCAGTAAAGCAGAGACATCCATGTAATGCCTAAAGTTGTTTGATAGAAGCAACAGACTTTGATAGACACATTAGAAGTTTGATATGAAAGCAGATAGAAGAATAGTTTATAGAATCTGATAAGAAATTAGATTTTGGACTTTGTTTAAGCAAAATAATGCTCCCCAAATACATCCATGTGCTAATCCCTAAGACCTGTGAATATGCTACCTTATGTGGAAAAAGGCATTTTGTAAATGTTAATAAATGTTAATCAAACTACAGGCCTCAAAATGAGGAAAGTATACTAGATTATACAGATGGGGCTAATCTAATCACATAAATCTTTAAAAGCATGGGACCTTTCCCAGCTTCCAAGGTAAGCTCAAAGAGAGATGAAATGGAAGGAAACATTCAAAGAGTGTGCCCTCCATTACTAGTGTTAAAGAAGGGGAAAGGAGCCTTTGAACCCTAGAACACAGGTGGCCTCTAACAGTTGGGAGCCTTTGGCTTATAGCCAGCAAGAAAACAGGGAACTCAGCCTTAAATCAGAAGGAACTAAATTGTATTAAAAAACAAAGTTGTAGCCGGGCGTGGTGGCGCACGATTGTAATCCCAGCATTGCATTCGGGAGGCTGAGACCGGAGGATCCGGGTTCGCGGCCAGCCTCAGCTAACTAGTGAGACACTCCGCAACTTAGTGAGACTCAGTTTCAAAATAAAGAATAAAAAATAGGGCTGGGGGTATAGCTCGGAGGTAGAATGCCCCTGAGTTCAACTCCCAGTACTGAAAAAAAAAAAAAAAAAAAAAAAGTAGTAAGGAAACATCCTTTTCTAGAGCTTTCACAAAGAAACACAATACTGTTGACACCTTGATCTTAGTCCAATAAGACCCATGTCAAACTTCTAACCTAAAAAGCTAAGATAGGAGGATCATGAGTTCAAAGCCAGCCTCAGCAACTTAGTGAGGCCCTCTACAACTTAGTGAGACTCTGTTTTCAAATAGAAAAGAAAATAGGGCTAGGGGTGTAGCTCAGAGGTAGAATGCCCCTGGGTTCACTCCCTAGCACCACACACACACATACACACACACACACACACACAAAAGAACTACAAAATAGTGAATCTATGTTGTTCAAGCCACTAAGTTGGTGGTGAGTTTTTATGACCACAATAGAGAACAAATATAGATTTGAAGGCAAAAGATAGGTTTAGATGCTTCTCAGGTAGAAAGTGGGAGGGGAGGCAAAAGAATATCCCAATGGATTTAAAAAAGAAGGAACAGAAAGATAAAGAACCCCCAAAAATAATGACCCAAATTAACAATTGCAAGAGATCAAGTAATATGAGGCCAAAAACAACCTTCAAATCTCTGAGCAAAATCATTAAGGGATTAAACAGAAGGAAAAAGCAATACTAGTCTTTATCCCCTGGGTCCTATACTCAGTGGACTGGTGTACTATATCCCAGGTTCCTCATTTGCCAGGGATGATTTGATCCCAATTAAAGTCAAAGGGAGAACTGTGTGCCGAGCCCATATGGACAGGTGAAGCAGTCTCAGTCTCTTCTGACTCCCCGTTTGTAAATGTATGCCAGGTAGGTGAAAGTATTTAAGGTTCTATTACTAAGACTAAAAAACGCAAGTTTCTTTATTCTTAGAATTCCAGCAGTGATGGATGTGGCTGCCAGAGGGTGCAAAAGCCCCAGCGAATTGCTCCAATTTTCCTAAATGCATACAAACTTCCAAATGACCAGGTACCTCTGAATTTAATGCAGCTGCTTTGGACATACATTCTTCACAAATATACTTGTGGAAACCTGTCATTTATCTTTGCAGCCCCAGCACCTAAGCAATAGTGAGAACATAGTATGTCAGGAATATTTCTTTACTCAGTGCATTGGGGAATAAGTGAGGTTTGTAATAAATAGGTGAATTCGCCATAATATCCAAAACACAATTTATCGCCTGACTTTCAAAGACTCCATCACTATGCATAATATTCATAATATGGGGACTTAATTCTTTTAAAACTTGTAACGGCAAAAAAAACCTCTTACATTAGCATAGAGATAATATTCACAGGGCTACATGTTCCAGCACACCTCACAGAGCTTTGTTCCAGAAAAGAATTGCTCCCAGAAAGTACCTTATCCTGACGAGGCTGGTTTGGCACGTGATTATAATGTATGTCCTTGACTACATTCAAGTTCACAGAATACTACATATTTTCTTTTCTGAAATGGCAGAGCATTGTCTTGCCCCAAGCATCCTTGGGAATACTTGGGTGTTATTTGAAAATCACTTTGAGATTCTCTGTGCAGCTTTTTGTAATATTTCCCCAAGTAGGTCTTCAATTGTCTTCTTTGTCTGCATTATCCCAAGCCAGCTTCTTTCTTTACATGATGCACCAGCTAAAGTCTCCAGGGCTCCCCCACAACCTATCCCAGCAAGAGCCTAAGCTCATCAATTTAGCTGTGGAGAGTTTCTAGGCTGATAGGGGACTCAGAAACCATTTCAGCTAGTTCTCTGGGAGAGAAGATGAGAAAACAGAGACAAAGAGAGGTGAAGTGTTCAGGGGATAAGTGTGCTTACTGGCAGAGCCAGACTCCAATGCTTGTCTTACAATCCTAAGGGAAGTGTTCTTTCCACAACAGCATTCAAAGATGCCTACATTTCTGATAGGACTCAGCAAAATTAAGCAAGCCTTATTTTTCTGACTACCTTTAAGAAATGTTTTCTGTGGTCTCAGAGTATAAGGTTGAGACTTGAGACTTAAAGATTATAAAGGTTAACTCACTAGCACCCAAGATACTAATCCACGATCTTTCTGTTTCAGAACTTGGACTTTTCAGTTTTCTTCTGAATTAATTATTTTCCTTCCCTCACTAGCATCCTTCCATACACACCAAAACATACCATTAGACACATCATGTATTCTTTTATTATTCATTCATTATTTTATTTATTTACTCTTTATTTGTTGCTTTGAGCACTTGTACTGTACCATTTCATGCTCAGCAATTTGTTTCTAAACACTAGAATCTCGGAGATGGAAGCAAAGATGCTTTGTCAGGGGCCTGGTCAAGGGACAGCTGTGGTTGCAAGCGATGAGGTCACCAGAATAAAGAAAGCATGAGAGCTGCCATCTGGAGGAGAACAAACAGCAACTTTATTCATAGACCCACCCCATATATAGAGTTCCAGGGAAAAATGGTGCATGTTCACATCAGTGTAAAGTACCCATGCACATTATACTTTGCTTGGTCCTACCTATATGAGTATATATGCATCTGCGACTCAGCAAGATGTGTGCACACCTGTGACTGCACAGGGTCATGTCTTTACTACCTGTCTATACTTCTTCTGGGTTCCCATGCTCCATCTTTTATAGGGTGGCAGTACATACGACGCAGAGAGCATCACATGGGGACCAAATACCACAACAACAACAGAGGGTTCAACAAGTGACTATTAGTCCTCTATCCACACAGGCAAGGATAGTCAATACCCATCTCCAGGGGGACCCCAGTGAGTTCCACCAGGATGTAAGTAGGTCCTCCTATAAGGCCTAAGCCTTACCTCCTCATTCATCTCCACTAAGACTTGCTGTACTTGCTGCTCTTGGTCAGGAATGTATACATAGCATTCTACATGCAGAACACACGTTCCACTCCGGGCATCAGTGAGCATAACTAACTCCATTCTATTCTGCAAAACTATCTTCCACATCTTGGTGGTTTCATCCACTAAAGGGGAAAGAGCTCAATGACACAAATTTAAAGCTTTAGCTTCTGCCTATAGCTCTAAATCTATAGTGCCACCCCCTGGAATGAACAAGTTCTTGGGGCAACCATCCAGTGATTAAATTGGCCACATACCAATTCACTTGTTCTATACAAAAGGGTGCTATGCTCACAAGTTCTACATGTTCCCCTGTTAACCAGCCCCACCTGCTTTTTATAGCATATCCCAACAAAGGAGGGATTACAGTCTCTGTAAAACAAGTCCTCTATTACATGGCATTGTTCATCCCATTCTGGGCTGTTGTGGTTCCAGGTTCATAAGATAGTCCAGTTGTCTGCATTAGTGTGGGAAATTCTCCACAGGAGACCTTCAGCAGCTTCTACTGGTAGTTCAGTGCAGACCCAACAATGAGAGGTGTTGTGCAATCTTGCAAAGGTGTATGTCCAGGAAATCAGGCTATACTCTGCTATTAACCTGATAATAGAACAGAGCAGAAAGAGAGACCATTATAGGCAAGTCCTTTTCTTCCAGGAGGATGAAGGTGGCGTGCTCATTTTGCGAACATTCTCCCCAGAATACAAAGGAATAAGCCATAGTCTTATGAACTGTGTGTCTTTCAAAATTATGTCATGCTTCCACCTGTGGGGGAAGCATGACCTGTACTGGGCAGGGCCAGGTAGCTATCCAAGGGTCCAGTTGTAACCGAGCCTTCTGTCTCAGGCCCCACAGCTCCAGGAGTGCAACCAATGGCTCCCAAAACACCTGCACATGTCAGGGCCACTCTCAGACATCTTGCTGCCTGGGGCCAAGGGCTTAGGTGCAGGGAGTAAGAGGGTTCTTCATCTCACCTCTAGTCCTAATCAGGGACTAAGCTTCCAATTACCTTCAACATATGGGGCACTCCTGCTATTACTTTATTCAAGAGGACCTGCCCAGTGTGGCAAGGTTGCTCATTTAAAAGCCACAATGCTACAGGTACTCCCTCCTTCCAGTGGGAAAGGAGGCAAGACCTTCAGCTACTCCTTCAGGAGTCCATTAAACCAATCAACCATTCTGGCTGCTTAAGGCCGGGCTTATATTATAGCATACACAGCATCATTCCTGGGGGTCTGTAAAGGACCATGCCCCAGGACATGATGTATAATAGCTCCTTCCCAGAGGCCTCATTTCCACAGATCCTCCCACATATCCTTGCTCCACAATGGGTGGTAGCACATCAACTAGTCTTGTGCCCTTAGTAGACTGCCCAGCTGTTTGTACAGACATGCAAAGCCACAGTCTCCTTTGAGAACGAACCAGACCACCCAGAGCTCAGACCATTGGCTGGATATTCTGGCACTGGTTTCATATGAAAACATTTCTGTGGTGGTCTATAAGGCCATAGCTGCCCACATGGGTGGCTGCCGATGATAGAAGCCATTCAGTACACCATGCTTCCATGGGTATAGGGTCTCTTCTTTCCTCATAGGGACTTGGGGCATCTCTCACTTCTGTGAGTTCCCTTCCTCATAAGTACTTGGGGCATCTCCATTTTCCATGGGCTTTCCCTTGGTATGCTGTTGCTTGGAAATTCACTGAGCCCAACAAAGCTTTCCCTTCCACATAGGGACTTGGGGTGTCTCCTACTTCCATGGATTCTGAGGGTGCTGTTGCTTGGAACTGTACTGGTTCCAGTAGAGTATGTAGCTGCTCAGACAAAAGGCTACTATAAAACCGTGCTCATTTTTCTAAGTATGCACCCCACTTTGTCAGAGTAGGCATTTGGGCTATCTATCCCTGTCTAGGGGATTCAGGCCCAGGACCTCAGCCAACCTTCAATAGAGTAGGTGATCTGTACCATCACTGACCCAATACTTTCTAATGGGTTCACAAGCTAAGAGGGCAGCATATATAGCCTCTGCCCATTTCCATAGTTGTGACCAAAGCCCCCTTGGAGTTTACCAAAGCCCCATAAGACCCAGATACATTTGTAATTGCTTGACTGTTCCCAATCTATCACTGTTTTGGCTATCACCTTTGTCTTACCCAACCAGACAATTCCCAAGAATTTGACAGAATACCCAGTTTCCTAGGCCTTGTTCTCATTGACAGACAACTACCATTCTTGAAGAGTGGCTCAGGTTATCTCTGTAAGATAATTGTAAATTAGCATAATGTCATCAATATAATGGTACAACCTTACAGCCTCAGACTTCCACCAAGAGGCCAAATCCTGTGCCATGATATACCTCAGACTTCCACCAAGAGTCTACAACATAATGGAACTGTCCTAGCTCCCGTGACAAGCTATGCATAAGTCCTAAAATGTTGAGTACCACTGCATGCAAGGATGGTGTCACTTTACTTAACTCCCAATAGTCCACTGGCATGAATCCAGAACTATCAGATTTTCTCACTGGCCACACAATAGAGTTGAATGGGCTATGAGTTGGGTGAATTACTATTGCCTCTTCTCACTTTAGTATCATCTGTCCAATATCCTCATGCCCCCATGGTAACTTGTACATTCACAATCCTCATGGCTTGGGAGAGTTGTAAGGAAGCATGATGGGGATGTTTGCTAGTAATAGCCTTTACCACACACACCTGTAGCTGAAATTATCTAATAGTTGTTTGCACAGTCAATCCCTGTAACATGTTCACCCCCAGGATATACTCAGATATGGGGGATATATACACAGCATACTGCTTAGGAGGCAAACACCCAGTTCTCAAAATCACTGGGGCATGTCAAACCATCAACTACTTCCAGGATACTTTGCCCATTGTGGGTGACCAGTCAATAGTCAGTTTACATGAGACCTCAGGTCATCCTGTTTCTCCACTAACCTAGTACTCCAGCCAAGTCTATACAACAACTGGCCTCCACCACCAAGGGAGTCCTCAGTGTACGCTGTCCTGTCCTGGCATCCTGACTCACCCCATACTGCTACTGGGGCCCATGTGGCCCAGATGAGTCCACCAGGATTGGACTTGAATGGCCCCAAGACTAAGCTGGCCTCCCTGCTCCTGGAATCCAACACCTGCACAGCTGCATCTGGGACATTGCATCCGGCAGCTGATGCATACTAGAATGTGTTACTCTAGCACTTTTAAAGCCTTCTAGACTTCTGGCTGGGGATGTACCTTGTCCCAATCCTCTAGTGGGGTCCACCCTCAAGATATTCTGCTACCAGAAATTACAGGAAGGCCGGGGGCCATATTCTCTCCACTCTGGGTTGTTCTTTCCAGGGATGCTCCTCCAGAGGGCTGCTGGAGGCACTTACCTCATCTTGCCAACTACACCAATTGTCAGGGGCCAGCTGTGGTTGCAGGTGGTGAGGTACCCAGGATAAAGAAAGCACATGGCCACCATCCAAAGGAGAGCAAACAGCAACTTTATTCAGAGATCCACCTCTTACATTGGGTTCTGGGCAAAAATGGCTCACATTTACATCAGTGTGACACACTCATGTGTATTACACTTTGCCTAGTCATATTTACATAACTATATACACATTTGTGATTGCAGAAGATGTGTGTACATCTGTGGCTGTGTGAGATCAAGTCTTCACTGACCTATACTTCCTCTGGGCCTCCACATGCTATTTTTTGTTGTTGTTTGTTTGTTTGTTTGTTTGTTTGTTTTAACAATGTAGGAGAGTGGGAGTCACTAAGTGATCAAGTTTTATTACATTTACATAATGTGATTTTTTCTATTTTTGTTTTTGTTTCATGCAATCCTCGGGATATAACTGGGGGAATTATAGTCAAACAAGCTACTTTCCAACCCCTGCATATTGTATTTTTAAGAGTGATGTTGATATCTCTTCTCCAGCAATTTTGGAGACCTATGTGAACACAAAAAGTGGAGAGGACTGTAAAATAGGAAAGTTCCAATACAAATTGTGTGTGTGTGTGTGTGTGTGTGTGTGTGTATGTGTGTGTTGCTGGGGATTGAAGCCAGGGGTATTCTACCTCTGAACTATACCCCTATTTTATTTCTTATTTTAAAACAGGATCCAACTAAGTTACTGCACGCTACTGGCCTGGAACCTGTGCTCCTCCTGTCTCAACCTCCCAAGTAATGAGATTATAAGCTTCTTCCACCATGCTCCACTAATGAACACAAATTTTGTTAAGAAAAAGCATTATTTATTTTTATTTCTTCAACAAAATTGATTTACAAATAGGCTAATTTGATGATAATGAGTGAATTGTATTACCTTTTAGTAATAATAAGAATTTCCTTGGAGACTGGCAGAATTCAGGCTAAGAAATAGATTTTCAGATTGATGAAAAGCCACTTCTATATTTCAAGCAAAGTATCTGGTCCCCTCCTTCCAATAGTTGACCACTTAAATATTTGGAAGAGGCATACAGATAATGAAAGTTAAGAGATGTGATAAAAAGGGAGGGGAAAGGAACAGAAGGGAAGGGAAAAGAGAGAAGGATAAGAGAGAATGCTTTATAGGAATTTTTGGCTACAGATTCAGCTAGATGTCTTTCCCTTTGCCATTCTTGATTAATTGATTGGTTCTTTTAAAAACATAGATTGTAAAAATGTTCCTATGGTGTCCACAAAAGTTCATCTTCAATTATACCCTCTGGTGGTCCTGCTGGTAAGGAGCATGACTAGCTGACAGCCCCTAGGTGCCACACTTGTGGATGTGCCCCAGAATCCTAGTTTGGCATATTCTGCCTGAGCACAGCAGGGGCAGCAGAACCGGACCACTCCTGCACAGCAGGGAATTCTCTGATGAGCAATCTCTATTCAGGGAATTCCCATCAGTCTGATGGAGATTCTCAGAGCAGCAATATGATGTTTCTCCTCTACCTCTCTCCTTCTACTACATCTGTGCCCACACTATGGCTGGGAGGCACCCTGCCTGCTTACCTCCCCATTTTATTCAGAACTCTAGGAGACAAATGTCAAAGAAGCTTCAATGCAAAGATATTAATAATGATCAATATTATCCTTACTGTTTTTTAAGGCCTCTGTTGGTAAGTTCTCTTTTTAATTTAAAATTGTGAGCAAACAAGAACCCCTCCATACCCCACCCTTAGAATCAAGGAAAGAAAAAAGAAAAGTATCCACAGCCAACCTATGAACATGATATGGTTACTGCTTTCCAGGAGGGTAGGTCTCTGAATGATGGACAGATACTGCATCCAATTCCAACTTTTCTTGTGTTTGGGGAGCCTTGGATGTTGGCTTCGTCTATTACCTATACTAATGTTACTGAGGAACAGTCATGACCAATCTCTCTAAACAAAGAAAGAGATAGGAGTTTTAACAACCTGTTCATGCCTCTGTTGTAATTCTATAAACCATCTTTTGTGATGGGAGGGCCCAGGTCTTGCAGGAAACACTTGTGATGATATAGGGATACTATAAAGGATTGAATCGCCTCCCCAGTTCATATGTTGAACCTGTAACTCCCCATGTGACCAGATTAGGAGATGGGGCTTTTAAGCAGGTGATAAAGGTTAAAATAGGTAAATAAGGTAGGGCTCTAACCCAATGGGGCTGGTGTCCTTATAGTAAACGATACCAAAGATTTCTCTCTCTCTCTCTCTCTCTCTCTCTCTCTCTCTCTCTCTCTCTCTCTCTCTCTCTCTCCTTATGCCACATGAGGACAGAGCAAGAAGGTGGACAAGAGACAAGATCTAAGATAACATCTACCTCGCTAGCACCTCATTGTAGCCAAGAGATAAGATCTAAGAATGAGACCTCCCTGCTAGCCCCTCATTCTTGGACTTCCCGGTTGCCAGACTGTGAGAAATAAATGTCTGTTGTCTAAGTCACCCAGTGAATTAGGCAGCTCTGCCTAATTCAGACACTAAGAATAGTTATCAAATCCATCTTTTTCCACTTGAAACAAGCACTGACAAAGGGAAGAGAGCCAGGGGTCTCCTGATACAGTGAAACACAAAGATGCCTTTTGAGTAAAAAGCATTAGTTCTTTGCCTTTGGTTAATTTCCCATTAGATAAATTTTATTGCTGCTATGTATTGATTAATATATATAACTCGAGATTTTCTTAGATTAATTCAGAAATACCTACAAGCTTTATGAGCACCCAAATAGTATCTCAAAGGAAAAAAAAAATTACTAACAGGAATTAAGCTTTTGCAATCAATGCCAAGTTTAGTCCAAGAAAATGGTGTGTGGGGTAATGGAAAGGAGATGAGAAGCACAGAAGAGACAAAAGACAGAACTATACAGATACACAGAATATAGCAACACTTTAAGTGCCAATAATTCGTTGTTTATTTTCCTTTAATAAAAAAGTTGGAAAATAATAACAAGGAATGCAAAAATGACTAGAAGCCCCTCTTCTTCCTGACAGATATTTTCTTATAATTAATTAAAGCAGTGATTTTATCAGTAATAAGGCAAGAGTTTTTGTTTTGTTTAGGAGTTTCTTAGAAAATCAAGAAATGAGAAGGCTGAGTCATAGCTGCAAAGTAAAATGTTACAAAGATGTGCAAGTACACTAAAGATTATGGTCAGATTCTTCCACAGAGACTCTGTGTGTGTGTGTGTGTGTGTGTGTGTGTGTGTGTGTGGTGCTGGGGGTTGAACTCAGGG
This sequence comes from Graphiurus murinus, assembly GCA_004027655.1. Lineage (NCBI taxonomy): Eukaryota > Metazoa > Chordata > Mammalia > Rodentia > Gliridae > Graphiurus > Graphiurus murinus. Next base: position 219,912 of record PVLC010000034.1, on the reverse strand, counting down.
GCATTCTACCTCCAAGCTACAACTTTTTCTTGCTAAGTTGCTGAGGTTGGCCTTGAACCTACAATCCTCAGCCTCCCAGGGACCGGGCTTACAGGTGTGCCCTACCATGCTGGGCCCACAGACTTTTAAGTGAGCCCTGCACTAGGACGGCTTGTAATCAACAGTGCTATTCAGAGTCCCTGGTTTCCTACAAGGAGACCCTAGAAGCGGAACCAAGAATACTGATGCTACCTAATGTCCTTTCCTAGCCCTTTTGTATTTCTTTAAAACATTTTTAAACCAAACATCATAAGAAGCTTAATGTTCACCTTCACAAGATGTCCACATCTTAATACCTGGATCCTGGGAATGTATTACCTTTCAGGCAAAAGAAATTTTGCTGCAGTAATTAAGTTAAGGGGTTTTGAGATTCAGGGAGTAACCTATATAAGGTCATCACAAAGATGATGATGAGGGAAAGAGAGAGGAAAGTCAGAGCCAATGAAGGAAGAGTGGTGGAAGAATAGAGATTGCAGAGATAGAAAAGAGTCATGAATCAAGGAAGGTGCACAGCCTCCCAAAGCTGGAATAGACAAGGAGACAGATCTTCCTGACTTCCAGAAGGAATGCAGCCTTCACCTATACCTTGATTTTAGCCCAGTGAAGCCCATTTTGGACTTGTGACCTCCACTACTGCAAAGTAGCCAACACGTGTTAGGTCACTACCTTGGCCTTCAACCTGTAATCTTCAGCCTGCCAGGGACTGGGCTTACAGGTGTGCCCTACCATGCTGGGCCCACAGACTTTTAAGTGAGCCTTGCACTAGGATTGCCTTTAACCAACTGTGCTATTCAGAGTCCCTGGTTTCCTACAAGGGGACCCTGTGTTAAAGCAGCGACAGAAAATGAATGCACTAGTAGACTAAAACTAGCTTTTCTCTAATACATGTTTTTACTGTGAATAAGTTTTATCTGGCATGTTTGCCAAATACCAGTATGAAACCCCCACTCCCCTACTAATCTAATGTTGATTGTCTGCTGGGAAGCCTAAGAACACACATTTTTAATGACTACATTTCATTACTGTCAAGGGCCATCTTAAAAAGCATACTGAGATTATCATCTTGGATGGGCTCAATTTGAATACATGGTATTTGACTGGGTGGGATTCATCCACAATTGGACATTCCAAGGGACCTGGTTGTTGGCTTCTGTGTTTGATTAACTTTTATAATGCCGTCTCTAAGTTTCTATAAAAGTAAGGTGCTGGCTATAGATGGGTGGGATAAATTGTCATCTATCTCCACCCTAACCCACCAATTATCACATTCTCTTAAAATCATTTTATCAGGCTTCATGTTGTTGTCGTGTGAAAAAGACAAGGGTCAGGGAGCTGCCCTAGAGCAGTGACCTTCCATGGTAGGAACCACAAAATAACTTTTAGGAAGCTGCAGGGAGCAACGACCTTCCATGTCAGGAATCACAGAGCAATTATTAAGGAGATGCATGAAGCAGCAACCCTCCATGGCAGGACAACAGAACAAGCAGTGTCCGCTAGAGCACCCAGTACATTACTCCCCTATGATTCCAGTTCCAGTGTTCTATGAACAGCAGTTTGAGAAACACTAAATGGAACCAGATGAATCAGGCAGCCTCATGAGGAACAGGAAACCTTGATGCTATCTGGAAGGATGTTTCAATAGTTCCCTCTGGTTCTTTCAGCAGTGATCCCAAGGAAGGATGCAGGGCACGCTGAATTCTGCACTGTGTTGCATCTTGTAACTCTGCTAATTGTGTCAGTGCATTGCAATAGAATAGGCAATATTCATGTCATCAAAACAACATTAAGTATAAGGAAAGTAGAGAGAGTTCTGGGCTTACGACTGAGAAACCTAGATTTAACATTTTTTCTCCATCTTTGCCTGGATGTGTTACAGCACTGAGTAAGAAGTTGACCTCAGTTTCCTCACCCATATGAGATGATTTAACTATGCAACCTCTCTCTCTCTCTCTCTCTCTCTCTCTCTCTCTCTCTCTCTCTCTCTCTCTCTCTCATCTCTCTCTGTCTCTGTCTCTCATGTGTGTTTGTGAATTCTACCTCTGAGCTATAACCCCAGCCCTATTTTATAATGTTTTATTTTGAAACAGGGTCTCACTAAGTTTCTGAGGCCCTTGCTGAGTCGCTGAGTCTGTCCTCAAACCTGTGATCCTTCCATCTCAGCTTCCCAAGTCCTGTGATTACAGGCAGTCACCACCACTTGCAGCTACCACACAGCTTAAGATCCTTTTGCAATAATGTCCTCTTAGTGGTCAGTGGAGTCAGTTAAGAAATAAGTAAGCAGACACTCCAAATTCCCTTATTTTTATTTCATCTCTAATTAACTTTATTGCTTGTTAAGGATATTTATGAATATAAGGTTTTCTTTCCCACTTTCAGGTCTCCATTTTCCTGGGGGAATTACATCCTTTCAAAGGGAGACACAGATACATCTGAATATACATGGCCTAAATGACTGCCTCTTTAGAGCTACACCCTCCCCCAAAACTCAATTTAGATAAAAGCATGGTGTCCAGGAGCCCAGGATAATGACACAAAAGCAAGACATGGAGTGTGGGGGTGCCCCTCCCCACCCAGCGCTCCTGGTCCTCATCAGGAAGGCAGCGGGCAGGCATACAGCACCCTTCCTCACACTTCCTAAAACGCCTTCCAGAGAAAGTGCTTTTTCAAGAGGTGGACTTCTGATTGGGGCTTCCACTGGGGATTTCTGCAATACCATCTGTGCCTCTGTGCTTTTAACCTGCCAACTTTCCCATGAGGCCATTACAAATGTAGGACTTCTCCCTGCCTGCCAAACACACCATTGTCAATGATTCTGAGGCTCATGAGCCAGCCTATTAATCACATAGCTCCTTTTATTTTTTCCTTCCTTCTTTCTCTAACTGGTCTCATCCTTATCAGTCCCTTGGTTTGGCATCACTTCTAGAACAAGCTAAATGGCAACTTTTCTCTCTGAATTGCTCAAGACAGATCTGGGAGCATTCAGCTTGCATCCCAGGATGGGCAAGGGAATTGCTATCACAGCTCGTAAAGGAAATTATAATGTAGGATTAAGAATACACACTTTGGCAGCAGTAGTTAGTTCAAATCCTGACTCTGCCAACCACTAGATATGTGGGCTTGGAACAGCTTTTCAACTTGTCTTTGCCCTTAGTTTCTATTTATAAAACAAGAAAGACACTACCTAACTCAGGTTATTTTGTATATAAGATGCAATATTTGTAAGACACCTGGAACATATTTAAAACTCAATATATTATTATTATTATTATTATTATTATTATTATTATTATTATTATTTTCATTATTATTCTCAACCAACTATAAGCATATCCCAAACTGAAGTATTCAGAATGACTAGACTCAGCTGGGCATGGTGACGCACGCTTGTAATCCCAATACTTGGGAGGCTGAGACCGGAGGATTGGGGTTCTCAGCCAGCCTCAGCTACTCAGTGAGGCTCTCTGCAACTTAGTGAGACCTGTTTCAAAATTTTAAAAAATAAGAGTGGGGGTGTAGCTCAGAGGTAGAATGCCCCTGGGTTCCATCTCCAGTACCACAAAAAAAAAAAGAATGGCTAGACTCAAACTTACATCATAAAAGTATGTGATATGGAGGAATATTTAGCATGGAGGAAGAAATGAGCAAAGGACAACATAATCATCTTAAACTTTTTGCTAAAAAATAATAATTAAATGAATTTTTATCCATCCAGTGCAAACACAACAAAAGTCAAAAGGGAAATTTCTTCTCAGAATAACAAATAAATTTCTGACCACTAGAGTTGAGTGGAATGCTCTGGAGAGGTAATGAGTGCCCCGTGGCTGAAAAAAATCAAGGGAGCCTGGCTAGCCTTTGGGTGGGAATAGTGTTTAAGAGATTCAAGCATCGGCTGAGCTATTGAATTTTTATTACTTAAAAGACTTTCCAAGTTGAAAGTTAGTGGTTCTGTGATCATTACCAGCTCCAAAAGCAGATGCAGAAGATTTTTAAAAGGTGAAAGGGATCCAATCAATTTGGCACCCTGCTAGCAATTCTTGAGAGTGTGTGTGTGTGTGTGTGTGTGTGTGTGTGTGAGAGAGAGAGAGAGAGAGAGAGAGAGAGAGAGAGAGAGAGAGAGAGAGAGAAGCTAAAGATGTTTATGACATTAGTACAACTGAAGATCAGGATCAGGAATTGCAACATTCAGTATCTGCCTATTTGCCAGGGCTCTTAAATGTGCTTTCTCAGGTACATTCCTGTAGCAAACTTCATTATGTAAAGCCTGAGTGGATGGATACATTGTGAGAGAGATTCTTCAAAGTGTAAACTCAATGGCAAAGCCCGTTTACTTAATTAGTTAAAGGCTTAAAGGTAGTTAAAACAGGTAAACCATCTTCTCTCTAGCCGAGATCATAAAATTGGATGTGAAAGATAATAACAAGTATCCAAGGATTTGCAAAATGTCAGGAGCAGTGAGCTATTGAGTTTTAAAGAAGCATACATACAAATGTTTGTGAAGTCTTAATAAAGGTTAGCAAATTGCTCTCTCAGTAGATTACTCTCTCTCTCTCTCTTCCTCAAAGGGCTCAAGAACATCTCATGGAAACAGGAAATTAGCAGTCTCATAATTGAAAAATAAATTGTAGTAAGAACTTTGGAAAGCATTATTTAGAAAGAAAACCTAATAGAAATGTTTATAGCAAACCTGAGTTTTAGACACTCATACACACACACACACAAACAAACACACACACAGTTACAGGACTAATATCCTACATTAAAACTATAAAAATTAGGTCAGGCATTGGTATCGATGCTGGAATAGATCTTTGCTGTATAATTCTAATAACCTTTTTTTAAAAAACAACATCCACAGTTTTCAGAGTGCTTTCATACAACTCTCCTCAGCTGGTGGGGAAAATAGGATCAATTGTATTCTTCTTCCCATACCTCAAGACCTGTAACCAAGGCACATACACAGAACACCATGCACCAAGGAGAAAACACTGAAGGTCTCATCATCCAAAGATGATGGTGCTTTTTTGTTGTTGTTGTTGTTTCAGATAATGATTATATTCAAGTGATTTCTAACCATTAATAGACACAAGAGAGGCCATGGATATAGCAAATCTAACAGCCATTCAAGGACTTTTCCATCCCTTAAGCATGTGCTCTTTTGAAGAAGAATTTCGTGTTTGCTGGTGCTACTTAAGCAAATGAGATGACTTCAGTGTTATCCATTGCTGCTCGTTTGTACATTTCAGGTTTTTTAGCTTAAAAAAACAAGTATGTAACCAACATGAAATACAAATCTATCCATTATCCTCTGTTTCTATCAGCAAATGGTGCTATAAATAGCATCAATATAAGGATTTGAACAAAATGCTCTGGCCAGGAAAGAGTTGAGCTGGGCCCCAAATCATCTAAATTCCATTTAGGAGATTAGATTGAAACCAATTTCATCCTTAAACAAAGGGATTAACATAGACCTTAGTGGAGATAACAAGACAGGGCGATAAGTGGTGTCAGAGGTAACCAATAGACCTAAGAAAGACTGGACCAGCTAGAAGCCATTCAATGTGCTGCACCTTCATGTAAATTGCTAACAGACGCAAGCCAGCTCTCCCAGAGTCATGTGTAAACACATGTCATGACAGACCTCGGATGAAAGGGAATAATTAATGGAACCCTGGAAGGACCTAACAGTGTCTAATCTCCAGATCAATTACCTACTCATGTTCTGAAATAAGCAGAAACCTACACCATGTGTTTTTCTACAAGATACTTCCCCTTTCATCGAGTTTTGTGTGACACAGTATTAAACCTCTACTACCACCACTAGCAATAATAATAACATTTAACAGTGACTGAGCCTGTGCCATGTTTAGGAATGAAAATTCAGTACACCATGAAAAGGAAAGAGTTGAAGATTTGGGCAGCTGTCTTGGGTTATCAAAAAGCAAAAATGAAAAGGCACAAATAATAAAGAAAAGAAAAGCATCCACTTTTGGAGGATTAAAACCAAACTGGCATGGAGAGCAGCCCTGGATCTGGGAGAGCTGCGAGAAACAGCTGTTTGTCCACAGCAGCTGAAGGCCTGGGCCAGCCTGGACATGCAGGAAAGAAGACTGCCTGCTTGGCCACAGTGCTCCCAATGCTTTGTGTTTGTGTGAAGGAATTTACAGCCCAGCGATTCACACTGCAAAGCTGAGACTTAGCTCTCTGCAATGTGCACCAGCTCCTGGTGTTTTCCCATTTGCTAACTCAGATGTCAAGAGAAAGGGGGAATAAAAGTCCAATAATAAGAACTTGAGGACAAGCCACTATATTTAGATATAGATATAACCCTCTGTCTATAGACGTGGTGTCCGTGAGCCACAAAGCTGCTTAATCTTTCTCTCTTTGCAGGCTTTCAAATCCCTTCTCGTTTTGCATCCAGTGTGCTTTGTACAAATGCCAATCCCCTCCAATTCCGCCCTGATGTCAAGTGACAAAAGGAAATACTCCCACTTGAACTCTCTGCCTTTCAGCCGCTTTGCTTAAAGTCTCCTTCAAACAAAGACTTTGCCTCTGATTCCCGGCTTGAGACCACTTTCTCAGATGACACATAGCCTGATGTGGCCAAGCAGTTTAAAAAAAAATGAGAGCAATGCCTAGATTCCCCCAGGATGTAAATTAGAGAGTTGCAGCTCCACAGAGGTCCTCCAACCCTGCCTCCCACTGAGTGAGGAACTATTGGATTTCCATCTGTGTGTCTCATACCATTGGTGACTATTGTTTAAATAAACATTACTTTGTATAGCTTTTTAAAAAAATTCAATGCGTGTTGATGCCTGGTTAAAGGGAAAGAAAATTGCAGTATTAAAAGACTAGTATTTTCAGAGTCTTGTGATGTAAATTGCTAATTTAAAACCCAAAATATTGTTAAAGTGTCTTTATTTAATAGCAGGTGATTGCAAGCTGTAATTTGCAAGCTGTACATGCAGATGGTAATGTTTTTCCTCCCTTTTCAGCAGTGCAGTACAGTATTTACTGCAGATCTATGCAGACACAGAACAGCCAACTGTGAAGGAAAACACTCTGGAGGAAGAGCAACCACGAAGTGTGTAAGGCGAAGACCAGTTTGGAGACCTGCTCACGTCTCAGCCATGGCTGCGTCCTCTCCTCCTGAGCCTTAGAGGGTGCTTGTTCATTAAAAGAAGCAGGAGGTGCGCTGTCTGTCGGTTCCCCGGAGCGTGCAAAGGTTAAGACGTGTGTGTGAGAGAGCAATGTTTAATTGAGGCTTGATTTATTTATTCTTTGACTAGAGACAACCTAGGGAAGAGAGAAAATGTGTGGGTAGGGTTGCCAAATAAAATGCAGGGCACCTAGTTAATTTTAAAGTTCAGATAAACTGCAAATAATGTATTAGTATAAGTATGTCCCACACAATTTGGGATAAGTGTATGCTAACAAATTACCAACAAAGCATTTATCATTAATCTGAACCTCAAATTTAACTGGGAATCCTGTATTTTTATCTGCAACCCTCTGTGGGGAGGAAAGATGAGTGAATAAATAACAATGTCATGGGCAGGGAAAGTATGGATAGGAATCGACATTTATAGGCACAGTGCTGGGGAACTGCCTTCTACTTGCCCATGGAATCACAGCAACACATTACCAGGCAGATTGGGTCATGAACTATATTTCAAGTAAAGCATAATTGTGGCTCCAAGACATTTGGTGACTTCACCAAGGCTATGAACCTCACTTCACATGTGATGGCAAACTGTAATTTGTAACTGTAGATGTAGTGACCAAACTCTGTCTCTACGGCTTCAAAGACTTGGTTCTTTCCATAAAATGATGATGATGACTCAACATTGTTAATTTTCTCCAGTGATACTTAGAGAATCTGGAAGCAACCCAGTGTCCTTCTCTATCTCCAGCAGCCTCCCAACTCCTCCAACCCCATAAAAATGCAAACCAACCAAAGAGCCCATCTGTCCTCACTCCTTATCTCCTTCTTCCTATTCCTGTCCCAGTGGGCAGATGAAAGCACTATTTGTTGAAAAGCCTTCCCCTATTCATGTTATCCAATTGTTATTGTTTGGATCTGAAATATCCTCAAAGGCTCATGTGTTGGAGGCGTAGTAGAATGTTGGGAGGTGGTGAAAACTTTAGGATGGGGACTAGTTGGAGACATGGGTCACTGAGAGCATGACCTTGAAGGGTGCTTTTTGGCCTCAGTCTGTCTTCCTCTCCTCCTCCTCCTGTTTTTTCTCCTCCTCCTCCTCCTCTTCCTCCTCCTCTTCTTCTTTCTCTCTCTCTCTCTCTCTCTCTCTCTCTCTCTCTCTCTCTCTCTCTCTCGCTCCCTCTCGCTCTCGCTCTCTCTCCTCCCCCACCCCTTTCTCTCTCCTTCCCAGCTACCATGAGGAAAGCAGTTTTGCTCCAGCACACACTTCTTGCCTTCATATTTTGCCTCTCTATGGCCCAGTAACAACATTGCCAAGTGACCATGGACTGAAGGTTTTGAAATAATGAACCAAAATAAACCCTTCTTCCTTTAAGTTCTTTTTCTCAATTATTTTATCACAGCCACAGATAGCTGACTAGCACACCAAGTAAAGTCTTCATAATCCTTATATTATCTTTAGTCTTATTGTAGACTACTTACTGAAAGATCTAGAAGGCTGCCCTCTTTGAATATTTGGAGTCTGCCTTCTTTGAGCATTTGGCTTCATTCTGTGGAATGTCTTCAAAGTGGTAACACAGAAGCCAATTAGGAATGGGGAGATGGGATATGTTGATTGTTTATTCAGAAAGTGTATCTACCTTTTTCCTCTTGACAAGTTCTGATTGGCTCATGGTCAAGCCTCTTCCCTGTGACTAAGTAGGAATTCCTGATTGTTTTCTAGTGTTTTTCAACAAGAATAATATTGGTATTTGGGCAAAGTGATTCTTCATCATAAAGGACTGACCTGAACATTGCAGGACATTTCTCATTCCTACGTCCTCATCCTACAACAGCCACTCAGCCACTTTATAAGCCAAAGCACCCCTGCATATTACCAAATACTTCTGTTAGTGGAAGGCATCTCTTCTGTTTAAGAATCAGAGGTCAGTCTGTTGTCCCTTGGTCACCACTGGTGAGGTGGGCCAGGTGACTCATATGAGGTCAACAAGACAAGAGTAAGGAACTACCAGGGCTAGTTCCTCACACTATAGAAGAGACCCATGGAAAGGACAGTCCCTCTAATACCATTGGCTGTGATCAGGTATGCATGTGATATCTAAACAGCAAAAGTTATTTTTCACCCATGAGGACAAAAATGGAGAAAAAAAAGATGCAGAGTGAAAAAGCTGAAAACCCTGGGCCCATGATGATATCACTGATCTGCTGAATTCACAAATCCTCCAACTGTCCTACCTCAAGTTTCCTATTAAGCAGAAATTAAAGTTTCCTATTTAAAGCTCCTGAGTTGGGAGTCCTAAAGCCACTTGCAACTCAGAACACACAAACTGTCATCTCTTTAAACTTTCAAAACGGAGGGCAAAGAAAGACAATGGGTAATTCAGAGTAGTGTGAGGTGCTAAAGATATCTTTGGTGTATTATGGGAAATGGAACCGGAACTTTAACTTTATCACTAAGTAACTTTGTGACCTTGGATGAGACACATTCTCTCAACCTTGGATTTTTACTGAAAAACTATAAGAATTAGATCTACAAAAGCTGTCAGCTAACAGCCTGTGCTAGACTTGCAGGTGTGCCCATTAGCCACATATGCCCCACATCCCACCATTTGTCAGCCAGGGCTCTTCACTCACCTGGCCTGCCCATTCCTAGCCCCATTTAAAGCACCACTCCTGTCTGATAAGACCCTGATACTGTGCTACATGGCTCTGATATAGATGTCATTTAGGCCAACAATCTGCCTCGAGATCCCTGCTATGTATATAAGTCTCTTTGTCTGCACCAAATGAATTTTCTTTGAGTTGAAATATCAAAAACCAATTAGGAGACATCCACAGTTAAAATTACCTAATTTTACTCTCAAGGATCCTCCAGTATGTCTTTTAATAATGAGCGCATAAACACTAACCTTGAACATTATATTATATCCCATTCAACTTCTTATTAATGTTTATTTGCATAAAAATAAAAATTACTTGCCCTCATCTACTAGGAGTACTATATAAACCATTTAAATGTAGTATTCTCTAGTGCCATCTAGGGGATTTCAGATTAAGGAAAAAAAAAAAGTTCAACTGAAAGAGAAAAACAATCACTGTGAAATAAGCTATAACCATCAGCTAAATAATTTCTTAGACATATCCAATAGTGCTTGGGTCATCTTTTACTTTAGTTTGGGTAGCTAAGCAAGGTCATACATGGTGCTGCATCTGGGAAATGCACAAATGAATAAAATGTATGACATTGTGCCCATATTTCATAGCCTAATATTTCACAAACATAACCTTAAGAGAATATGTCTCCTCATTGAAGACAATACTTCTTTCTAAAACCAAAGTAAAACAAAATTTGCTAGTTTTCAAAAATATAATTTCTGGATGCCTACTACTAATTGTCAGCATGTAAGAATTCTAACAGGTACCATTTGAAGCTAAAGAAATAAAACCAGAGTCACTGACACCTTGCAAGGACTTCATGTCTTCTTCCTCCCCAGCCCCCAACATAATGCCTAGCAGATAAAAGTCGCTCTCAAGGTTTCCCTTTACTGCCCAGAGCTTAGTTCCTCTAGATAATATTGATTAATGATATATGGGGCCTACTTCTTTCTAATGAATTACACTTCAGTTAGCACAGGTTACATCATATAGTAATCTGTGTAAGCCTAAAAAAGCACATTTCTGGGAAGGGTTTTATGCCTGCTTGCATGACAGCCCTGTGCTAGGTACTTTACCTAAAGATTACTGCAGTAATCCTTCCCCACAGACCCCAGTTCCTATAAATGTTCAACTCTCACTTTACAGAAAAGAAAATTGAGGCAAAGATAGGCCCAATGTCTTCTCCAAGACAACACAATAAGGGGCCACATTATACTACAGTTTCCACCAATGTGCTTTTGCCATTGAAATGAAATTTCAAATATTGCACTGCAGAATGAATACTGAGTGCCTTATGAACTATTTTAACCTGAAGAGGCCATGAGAAACTCAAGATAAGTGGTCTCTTCACTACTGCAAGAACCTATTAACTAAACTGGGTAACTTCTAATGAGGACACAACTTCTTCAGGTATCTTTCTGCACTTGTCAAGGCAAAGACTCCTCTATGTCACCTCCAGGTTGTATTGATCTTTGTTATTGTACAAGTATTTTGTGGCAGTGGGCACTGGCAAGGCAGTTTTGACACCATCTTCTCAGACCCACATTGTTTAATGTCTGACTTGAATAAATGTACTTTGCCAGTTGGTTCGTTTGGCTAGAATAAGTCTCCATGCTTGGGTAAATAGAGAAGGGCTATGGGGTGGTCAGAAATTGATGATAGTGATAGATATTCTTGATAATAATGACTCACAGCACCTTACTGTTTTACAAAAATAAAAAGCACTGGGTGTTTTACCAGTCCTCTCAAGCAACACTGTTGTGGTCTTGAATAGATCCCACAAAAGCCACATCCCTGGAAGTGAAGATAATCAGGGTTTATTAGTTCCCAATCTAATAAAGGTGATGACTTCTGCTTACTGTTCATTAAAAGACTAGCTGTTTTCAAGCAGAGATGTCATAATCTTTATACTTTGCCTCAAAATATTTTCTATTATTGCATAATACAATAGGGGGAAAAGTAATTACAAGTGTGTACAAGCTATTTCTTTTTTCTCGATCCATGTCCACTCATCCACTAAGGAATTCTGCAGAGTAGTCACAAAGAAAGATAATAAGGCCACAAAATATTAGTGAGGAGATGCATTTCATAGAAAACTTAAAGACAAAAAAGAAAACCAAAACCAGGGAACATGTACAGATGCAAGAAAGATGAGGGGAATAAAGTATGGCTGCTTTGACATTACTCAATAAATTCAAATGAAATTATAGTCATTTTAGTTACTCCAGAATGTTAAATGATAGCCCTTTGACTATGACTTTGCAATTAATTGGGGCCCCAGGATTTACTCACATGCTAAATTGGTGGGCAATGGGAAAGGCTATTAACATAAGTAGTTTTGTGTGAAATTAGCTGGTATATCCATTGTCGGGGGCCTAGACTGGCCAGCTGGACCTCGCCTCTAGATGGCGCCTGGCAGAGTGCCAGAAGCAGCTGCAGGTGAATAACATCCCGGGGCTGTGCCACACCAGAGCGCATGCACCAGCACGCCGGACTCATGGCCGGCCCAGGTGAGAGCTGTATAAGATGCCTCGTGGCTTAGGCCCTGCGCAGCTTTAAAAGCCTCCACCTCTCGCCTAGAGAGAGAGAGCTGCTGGGGAAAGGCTGGTTGGGAAGTTGCTGGGCTGGGTTGCTGAGAGAAGTTCTGGGAGGAAGTGGTTGGGAAGAAGAAGCGGTTGGGAAGAGGTTGGCCGGGTTGCTGGGGGAAGTCCTGGGAAGAAAGATTGTGGGTTGCTAGTGGAAGTCGGGTTGCTAGAGAGAGGGGTTATTGGAAGTCTGTAGGAAAAGCACTATTTGGAAAGATGACCTCTGTACTGTGTTTGTTATCACTTGTGCAATGCTCTTGATCCCAGAAAGAGAGAGATATAATAAAAGAGGTTCGAACCAGTAATATTTAGCCAGCGTCTTTTATTGGGGCCTCATGGCTGAGGGTTCAGCCTGGGGCACCCGATAATCCATGACACATCTCCTGGTCTCCTGGGATTTGTTGCCAAGGAGATTTTTATTTTTTCTGATTTTTATTGCCACATAAATATATGCCATCGTGAAAATGCATGTTTCCACTGTTCCAATATACCCCTTGTCCTCAATTACTCCCCACCACCAAAATCCCCTTAAATACCAATTCTGAGTTCCTTCGGATGATAGAAGGGTTATAGGCTCCAAATAGAGTCAAATATCAATTAAAGTTTGAATTTTAGTGGAAGTCTTCCTAACAAATGATACCCATTTAACAGCACCAAAACATATCTACAAACCCCAAATCCTAAAATCCCTTCTTAAAGTTAGTGAAATCCAAATATTTGGCAAGCAAAGGCCCCGGGATTTTCTTGAAGATATACTCTTTTCATAAGGAAATCTTGTACCAACAATACCTATTGCCTTACAAATTTCTATTGACTTCTTTTATTTATTTATTTTTATTGACATCGTAAGAGGAACTGAAGATAATTTGAAGACCATATTGCAATTTTTTGCAGTGCCTTATATCACTTGATTCTTACAATATATATCACTATTTTTAGAAGTCAATAGACTTCACCAAGCCCTAACTGTACAGTATACAAAATGAGGATGTTGCAACATTCCTTATTCTAATATGGTTTTCTAGATCTTATTAGATATTTGAGAGGCACATTACTCTTACGAGGAACGACTCTAAACTTTAGACATTGGGTACTGTGTTTAGTTCATAGTATTATGTCAAATGTTCTTAGTATAACACATTCAGTAGTGACATCTGAGATGTGTCAACAAGTACACTTGCATTGGAATTAAAATACCTGGGTTGATCTATCATCTAGATAATCTACCAGAACTAGATTCTGAGCGTCTAGAAGACTCTATGAGCTTAAATATGTAGTAACTTCTCTGAGCCTCATTACCCTCTCAATAAATTGAATATAAGAAAATCATACTAATAAAGTTAAGATAATGACTGAAACAAACTTTAAAGCCTTGGGGGTTTAACACAACAGGAAGAACTTATTTCCACAGATATTCATGTGGACCATCAGCCTGCAGCCTGCAGCCTGCCATGCAGTGATTCAGGGCCCAGGCTCCTGCAATATGTGGATCTACCATTCTTTTTATTACCTATAAACCACCAAATAGCAAATATTTGGTGCTTTACAGGATGTGTGTTGCAACTACTCAACTCTGTCCTGATAGCTCAAATTCAGTCATTGATAATATGTAAGCAAATAAGCAGTGTCTGAGTTTCAATTCAACTTTATACAAATGGTTTCTGACTTACAATGACTTTATATACCAATTTTTCATGTTTATGATGGTGGGAAAGCAATGTTCATTCAGCAGAAACCCTGCTCCAGATTGTGAATTCTGATCTTTTCCCCAAGATACTAATAATAGGCAGTATGATTCTCTCTCAAGACCCCCATGCAGGCAGAAGCAGCTCCTGGTCAGCCATGCACTACATGAGTAAACAATTCTCAACCAATTTGTTTATTGGGGGAAAGTAGTCTATGAGGAATGGACAGTTTTTGGCAGACTAGGCTGAAAAAATGGCAAGTATCACTTCTGCCCATTAGACTTCTAAAAAGTGAGCTGACCTCATTCCTGGGAAGACTGGGAAATAGCTTGTGTTTGCCCAGCAAGCAGTAAAAGAAAATAGAGTTTCATGAACTTATAACAGTCTCTGCCAAAAACACTTTCTTCAGTGGTTGTAGAGAGGGTTTTATGAGATAATGAGTATGCAAAACTACTTTGTAAATTATGATCTGCTATGCAAATATAGAGTTCTATTTTTATTTTAATTACTATATGCAGCATCTTTATGAATACCTTACCACTGGAGAGTGGTAGCCCCTTTAGAAAGAAGAGAGCTTATGGGTATAAAGGGTACTTAACATCTTTGGATCAAGCAGAATGTGCAGATTATTCCTTACAAGCCAGGAAATCATGATCCTTTCCTCCAACTTGGGTACCTTGAAATACCATGAAATCTCTTCTCCCCCTATGGTAGAGACAAGTTTTGTACCCATAGAAGCAACTTCTGAAGCACTTTTTCAGGTTATCTCAATAGACAGATTATTTGCTGTAAAAGTGAAGTTTATTTATGATACCCTTGAATGCCAGAAACAATAAGTTGGAAATATAAAAATGAAGCTATCTGTAGTATTAACTAATGAATTAGAAATCCATGCTTAATATTCTCCAAGAATAAAGCTCTGTACTGGAGAGATAGGACACATCAGAAAGTATATAAGCCATGATAAAAACAATTCTCAATGTGATCCCTTCAATCAGATTTTGAAGGCCTCACTTCTAAATCATTTAATGTTTGAGATAGGGTCATGGTATTTTTTTGACAGCCTTTTCATAGAGTAGCATGAACAGCAAAATTATTCCACTAATTTTAAAAGGTTTCTCTTCTGTTTGTGTCTTTTAAGTGATGGAATTAAACATGGAGAAAATGCAAAAGATTAGAATTAATTATATTGAATAAAGGATAAAGCAGGGATGATTCATTTATTTATCTAATTTTTAGCAAAGGGACAAATTGAAGGGACTTTCTGTGAGGCAATTAGCCATCTATCATTTATTATTTCAGAAAAAATAAGTGAATCAGACATTTAAAGGGGTTTTATAAAGACTTCAGGGAGTGTGGGAGGTGGGATGTAACATAACTGCAGACAGTTATGTTGGCAACAGGGAACCAGAGCCCCTTACTTGGAGTAGTGGCTGGGCAGATGTCCTTCTCCCCACATTGAGTGTAATCCCCCCACTTCTAAAGAGCTAGTGCCCAATGGACAGGATATACATAGGTCCAGTTTGCTCAAGCAAGTCCACGCTTACCCCTGCTCCACAGCATTATGAATAGCATCCTCACTGATCTCCAGGGTGTCTCCAGTTTGGATAATACATTCTACAGACATGCTATCCATGAATATGTGTTTTTGGTTTGAGGTGCACCACTCAGCATGAGGGCGCTCAGCCTGCATACCCAAGAGGCACAAAACATAAAAGTACACAAAGAACCAGACAGAGAGCAAGCAACAAGATCCACAGGCCCACAACTGAAGGACTAGTTGTGGCAATTTCTTTCCCATAAACCTAGTGAGAAAACTAAGCTGCAGAAAGATGGCCAATAGCAGTGATTTGTGATCTGTCACTTCCTGAGTGAATCTGAGCTAAGCGGTG
The DNA here is from genome assembly GCA_004027655.1 of Graphiurus murinus. Lineage (NCBI taxonomy): Eukaryota > Metazoa > Chordata > Mammalia > Rodentia > Gliridae > Graphiurus > Graphiurus murinus. The sequence continues at coordinate 203,900 of PVLC010000034.1, read as the reverse complement.
ATTTGAGAATCTGTATGAACTTTAGTCATCATTGCAGAAAACCTGGATTCTTCTCCATGTTTATGAAACTCCAGAATCCCTCTTTTATGAATAAAATAATGCCTCTAACTATCAACTAAACTATTTCTTTGTATTTTTCTAGGGTAATTAGGGTAATTTTTGTGGTGTTTGTTAATTGTCTTATTAATAGTTCTGAGTTTATATTAATCATAATGATAAAATTTCAGATGGCAAGAGATCAGACAAAACTAAACAACATTCAATTCAACATTTATCAAGATATAATACTTAGAAGGAATTAATGGCTTACTCCACAACATTAACCAATCAGAGACCTATGAAGGTTCTATTTTTATTACTATTGGTGCAATTATACATCATAGTGAGATTCAGAGTGATGGAAACATACATGCATATAGCATTTGCTGTGTTTTTCTCTCTGAATCCTCAATCCCAGTCCTAAATTCTTCTCCTAGTACTCCTATATCCTATGTCCAAATCATCACAAACCTCAATACTTGCCTCCTGTTGTACACCAGTTCCTGCAAATTGTTGGTAGCACTGATAATGGAGAAGTGGTCTTCTCTCCAGGATATTTGGGGAAAAAAGAAATGGGTTCACCATTCAGCTTGAGAAAAATGACTGCTCATCTAAGTAATTCTAATTTTAGGAATAATGAAAAATATCTTGGTTTTGACAAGACAGTATCAATCTAGAGCAAATGAAGTACTTTCCTTCCTCTTAACTTTCTCAAAACCCATCTTCTTCTTGGATTAGCCAGAAATATTCTCTCTAAACTCTAAGAAAGGATCACACCCCTGTTTTCTCAGAATCTGACCTAATGACTAGTGTTGTAGGTGCTCTATATATCTGTAAATTACTAAGTGAATGAAGAAATGAAATTCACCAAAGTAGCATGCAAGCAACATATGAGAATCTGTTAGGCAATAGACGGTCATGTGTCCTACCTAGATTGACTCCTCTCTCCTATGGAGTTGGGGAACCCCTAGAAAAGAGGTGCTTGTAAGGACCAAGAACTGCCTTAGAAATTGAACCAAGCTAAGCCAAATAGATATGAGATCTGCAGAAAAGTTGCTGACACCAAAAGGAAAAGGGACTCCTTTTGAATGAGAATACTAGTATTCCAGAGAAATGGCAAAAACTTACAAGAAATAAATTATTTGTTGGGGAGGATAATAGAAATTGGGGGATATAAGAGTAAGGATGGATACCGATTGGCTTTAGGCAATAGAAATATTATCTCCAGTTGGCTTAAGTGATAGCAATATATTTTTGACATAACTGGCCATCCAGTCTAGAAGGCTTCTGGGTTGAGTAAGTGAGAAACCCAAGACCTAGGTTCCCTTCTTTGGTTCCATAGAATCCTCAGTATCAATGTGACCCATGAATGACAGCACAGTAACTGAAACAGGTGTCACATCCAGATAATAGTTCACACAGGAGGCAGAGAGATGATCATTCCCTGTAGCTTTCTCCCTGCTTTATTTATGTATGTGTTGTTCATCTATTTTTGAAGAATGCATGCTCTTTATTACTATTAATGAGGCTTGTAATCCCCTGACTATAATTTTCTCCCTGAACCTGAGCAAACATAATTCTCATAGCCAGAGTCTGCACCTCTCCTTTAACAGCAAGGACACTTTTCCAAGGAGTTTCAGAATCTTTTCCCTGTCATCTCATTGACTGGAATAAGATCCCATGCTATTACTATCACGTTACTCGTGAACCCAATGGGAATCACCTTGCTACCCTTACAGGAGCTGTGATTTGTTTCTGCTGAGGCATATAGCTACATGGGAAGGGGTAGATAATTAAGTCAAGTAATGTCAGAGAGAGGGAAGAGGAAAGAATTTCCATGTAAGCAACCATCAGTACTCCAGAGTGAGAGCATCACTGGGAAATTAGCAGCCTAGGTTAGCTCTGTGACAAGTGAAAATTATAGTAATTGTAAGAAAAATATCTTACGAGGCCATAATGCTTGACAGTTTATAAACTCTTCAAAATCTCTGAAGTAGATAAATATTATTATCCTATATTTACAGATAAAGAAACCACAGTTTGATTGATTGACATACAGAATTAAATACTTAGGAAGTGGCAGTTGCATATGGAAAGTCAAACATTTAGTTAATGAAGATTTGTCTGATTTTCTGAAATAAAAATGCCAGGTTACAATCTTTCAAAAGAAAACTTCCAAGCAAATGCCCAATATACTACAAAGCCATGTTAATAAGTTGTTCTCATCATAACCATATTCTTTTTGGTACATCATGTCTTCTTTTGATGCTCATTTATTCAATAGGTTCTTATGTGCAGGACATATTTTCAAGTATTTGGAACTAAAGAGATAAAAACATACATTCTACCCATGCCTGACTACAAGAGTTTACATTACACCAAGCAAGATTACAAGGTGAACACAGACCATAGTTCCTAATGCAAAGATATCATCTACTAGTGCCAGAGACCGATTAGCTATACTGAAGCCATTCTGTGAGCTTTCCTAACTAACTACATAAACTTTACATGACCTCTGCTTCCTTGGAAGCTGCTTACCTCTGTACAAATAACTGACTCTATCTTCCTTAAACATCCTGCATACCCTCCCACCATTATCCTCTCCTGAGAACCGGATCAACTTATGCCCCTCTTTTATGACTACAGAAACTGCCCAGCTGCACGTACTTCACCTACCCTTAGGAATGTACCTTTAGAGATAACCGAGAATAAACCCATTCCTCTGCCTCAGTTTTACAACATTGTATAAATTGAGCTGCGAAAAATAAAGCTTCAGAGTCTGACACTGCACTGCAGGCTCTCCGTGTCTTTCTTTTTCATCCCATTTCATAGGTGGTCATGGGCACCCCCTGAACCCCACGTTCATGGTCCTTGCGGGCGAGGACATACTAGAATAGATGTAAATACCATTGAAAGAATAGAGGGAGAAAAAGGAAATGCAATATTAATGCCCACGTCAGTTGCAAAATTTACATACATTTCAGAGTGGTTCTTACCTAGAAAAAAAGGACTAGAAGAAGAAGAGAGTTTTGACCACTACAGTATAGCATAATTGACAAAATAAGGTACACACATGACAATTTGTGGGTGCACAGTATGACTAAACAGTCCATTCTTCAATGAAACTATGAGGCATGATGTAAGAGAGGAGGTAACATTTTACATCCAGGCATGAAAAATAAGCTGGAGTTTTCCAGATATAGAGAGGAGAATCCAGGAAGAAATGACAACAGAAGTAAGATGTCCACTGGGAAGTAACAGTGAATGATCAATTCATTGTGGCTTTAAGCCAGAATTCTTCTCACAGGAGGAGAGAAATCTGACTAAATATGCAATCTATGAGATATTGCCTTGATAAGATATCCCCAATTATTTATTGAGTCTCTGGAGCCAAAACTCCCAGGAAGAATCCCAGGCACAACACTCACTGGCCCAGTTTTGTCACTTCAGTTTTCCAAGCTTCGTCATCATCATCATTCTTTGTAAAAGCCAGAGTGAACCTATGCCCATGTTTTAGGAACAGTTCCCAAGATTTCAGAAGGTGCTGCCTCTAAAGCTCAGAGACCCAATGTTCAGCTCAGCGCATGGCATGTATCCAACAAATGACACTGTCTGGAATGTCCCCAAAAGCTCATGTGTTGAAAGCTTGGTCCCAGTGCAGTAAGGCTTACACTTGAAGTTTTTAGGCAGTGATGGGATGATGAAGGCTTGGACCTCATCCTCAGTCCATCACATGGATTAATCCATTGACGATTGAATGGGTGGGTATATAGGAGAAATAATTTGCTGGGGATGTGCCCTGGAAGTATTCATTTTCTCCCTGACATCCCTTCCCCCTCTTTCTTTTTCTCTACTTCTTGACTTCCAGGAGCTGGACAGCTTTCATCCACCACAGCCTTCCACCGAGATGTGTTTGCCTTGGAACCAGGCGACCATGAACTGAATCCTCTGAGACACCGAGGCCAAAGTAAATCTTTTCTCTTCTAATTTGTTCTGGTCAGGTATTTTGGACACAGCGAAATAAAGCTAACACAGGCACCCGGTTAACAAAAATAAGGAAAGGGCTCTCTTTTCTAAAAGAAGCACATTTCTCAGGGGCCAGGAATACTCCTTCAGATAGACAGGTGGGACAGATAGAGAGACCGGGAACTCAACTGGAGAGACATTCCAGAGTTATCTTATTCCTACAACCAGTCCTGGGGAAAGGCGGGGTGAGTGTGGGAGAGATCAGGGGGAAGCTAAGAACTGTGCGAGGAAGGAGAGAAATACATGCCACACTACCAGGTGATTCCTAGAGGTAGGGGGTATGAGAATGTTCTCTGAAATGTGGAGTGATTTCAAAATAAGACTAGTGTCCACTTGTCCCTTGAAAATGTCTGCAAATAGGAGAATCACAAGTTAACCCCCTCAGTGGGCTATGAAGGAGCCAGATGGAGCTTTGCCTCACCCTATTTCCTCTGCCCAGGAGACACTAAAGGGAGCTCAGTATACTCCTGAGTCCCCAAATGGAGAAGCACAGAGGTTAGTGAGGTGCAGTGCTGGTAAGGACCCTGAACATTTTTCCAGAAGATAGGTACTAAGGGTTGGCAGCTGTTAAAGCAGAAGAGACAACTCCTCTTCACCAGAAAGCAGAAATATACTACATACCCCAACACCACCATTCCCTGAGGATAAACCAGCCATATTGGAGGGGGATGTCTTGGACCCCTGACAGTTTTCAGACCTTGCTGTGGCCAGCCTTGAACAATGCCTACAGCTGGGAATAACTTAATGATGAGATGGAAAGTAGTAGCCAGTGAAAACCCAGGTGCAACTGGCTAAGTGTTGAATCCCCACAAAATCTGTACATTGATATTCTGACCTCCAAGATGGTAGTATGAGGAATCAGAGATTTTGTGAAGTAATCAGATGCCGTGCGCTGCTACCCCACTGGCGGAGAAAAGCACACGGCAACAGGTTCCTTCTACATGAAGCTTTACTCAGGATTGCTCTTGTTAACCGGTCTTCAGATAACTTGGTCCGGCCCGTCCCCCAAGAACCCGCCGCTTATATTTCTGTCATTGGCCAATCAGGATTAGGCACATATCTGTACTCTAATTGGTCAGGAAGCCAAGCCTGCTCACCAGCTAGCATTGCTATCAAGCGACACCACCATATTAGGAGTTGTTTACTGCACGTAGGTACTTCCTCCAGGCGCCATCTTTCGGGTGCGACTGCTTCTGCCGCTCCCAACAGGTGGATCCTGCATTGGTAGAATGAGTGTCCTAATAAAGGAGGCCCCAGAGAGCTCGTGCACCCTCTTTGTGCTACATGAGGACACAACAAAATGACAGAAACTGGGAAGCAGGGCCCTCGCCAGACATTGCACCTGCCAGTGCCTTGATTTTAGACTTCTAGCACCCATAACTGTGAAAAAAAGCACCCAGTGCAGGGCATTTTGTTACAGCAGCCTAAACAAAGACATTCAGAAAGGAGCCACACTTGCAAACCAAATATCAGGAAAGGAAGTGGATTCAACTTGCTCACCAAAATGATCACCCAGATCTATGGAATCTGACCATCAGACCTGGATCCAATTACCTTATCAGCTGAAGCAAAGGTATATTTGTATTGTTTCTAGGAATTTATACTGTCAATGCATTTTCACAAACATTTTTAAATTTGTTCCTCACAGCAATCCAATGAGAATTCCCGTCTTACTGAAAAGGAAACTGAGACCCTGTAAATGAAACCAGCTTTGTGGATCTTCTCTGGCTGTTATCCTAGACCTAGGGGTCTGAAATCCTGTTAAGGGTCTTCTGTACTCTACAGCCTCCTACTTGTACAGGGTAGAATCTTAAAGGAAGAAAAAGGACTTTAGAAGTTATCAAGTGCAATTTTTATTTTATTTTATTATGGTACTGGGGATTGAATCCAGAGGCATTCTGCCTTCAAAATACACCACCAGGCCAGTTTTTTTAATTTCTTATTTGAAAACAGGGTCTCACTAGGTTGATTCAAGTCTCATTATTTGCTGAGGCTGTCCTCCAACCTGTGATCCTCCTGTCTCAGCCTCCCATGTAGAGGGATTATAGGTGTGCACCACCACACCCAGTTTCAAGTGCAATTTTTAAAGAAGTGTTTTCAATAATGCATACACATCACTATTCATATAAAGAGCCTAATAGGATAACATTAAAATTCAATATTAGCCATGATACATACTTGACAATACACCTGACCACTTACCCTCAAGTTTAAGATGTACCTGATATTTAAAATCTGTCAGGTTTTATGACAATGAAGTAACCAAAGGGTCAAATAATGTATCAGAATTTGACCCAGGTCACTTTTATTTTGTCCTTTAGGGAACCTAGGGTCTAATAAGACTCGTCATCTTCACTGATACCAGGAATTAGACATTTTGAAAAACTCTCCATGGTTAAATAATGCTTAGCAACATCTTCCAGAATCTCTTCTTTTCCAGTCATGATTAGCTTTTTCTAATGATTCTGCTCAGCTAGGATTTTTAGTGTTTTTTAATTGCGTATTTTATGATATTTTAATTTTATGTTTATCCATTATTAATCATCTTTATTATATTTTAATTGTCAATGCAGCATCTTAAGCAGGGAGAAGGAGCACTTCACAAATACGAATATTAATTTATATGCCTTAAAATAATAATTAGGATTTTAATAAAATTACTTCCCTTAATAGGTCTCTGTGGAATATAAGTCCCCCACCCTTTAATGAACTAATGAGATATGAGTTGAATGTCATTAAGCGCTGGGCTCACTTCTAACCAAAAGATTTTAAGCAACAATGATAAACCTTCAAAATAGTTACCTAAAGGCAAGCTGCTGGCTTCCTATACATCAGGTTACAGGCTGTCTTCCCAGCTTCTCTGCACAAGAAGAAGACTGCTGGTCTAGCCCTGTAGGTGGAGGAATGGAGGGGCAAGGAGCAGACACACCATGGAAAGCCACATGGAAGAAGAAAGGAGGTTGGGCATATATGACGCCCACTAGACACAGACTGCCTTCAGGCTCTTGGATTTGCCACTGGGCTCTCCCCTGCTGGGTTATGAACATGAGGAGAAAGTTGCATGTGCGTACTTTTGAATGGATGTACATTTCTATATTGCTGCCGGTGTTCACTTTTAATACCCCCACTGATGTATAGTTTTCCTGTCCCTTGACAGTTTTAATAATCTGCTCCCATTTTGTAATCAGAAGCAGTAATTTTCAGTGCTGACATGTCCTCTTCTAGGTCAAGGATACTACAGCCATTCAGGAATCAACCTAATATTCTCCCAGCATCATTCTAAAATAGTGTTATTGAAATAGCTTTGTGGACATATCTATTACTGGTAGGCTTTCAGTGTATTCCTGAAAGAAGTAGCATTAAATTTCTGAATTATATATATATATATATAGTATTAATATTATACATAATATTAATATATTTAAATCGCTTAACAGGAAAAAAATGTAAATGTCAGTAAATCCTCCCATGTAGGAAAAGATTTGGAGCGGGGGTTGCTTAGCTTATTTTTTAATTACCTTTTAAAACAATTCCTTTCACATGACTTGAGTGTTATCCTTTGGAGACTCAAAGAACAAACTAATCAACTTCAATAAAATCACTACCATCACTACTTTGACCAGACCAAAATTTATAGGAACAAGACTACTAATAGCAAGTAACGAGGGGGAAAAAAAAGTGATTCCCATGAATTCTCCATTAATGGTGTATCTTAGGAATCCCCCACTTTCTAAACACACACACCACACACACACACACACACACACACACACACACACACACACACACAAACTTCTTACAGTGTAGCTAAGGCTCTAGACATTTTTAGAGAAGCACTTGGTAATTGTTTTTGTGAATCAGCTCCTCTCATTCTCTAGATGATCCTAGATGATCCATTGAAATTTCACTGTGAAAACTTGTTCACAGTCAGTCCAATCCCTAAAATGTCATAATCTCAGCCCAAAAAGGATTATAGAACAATCCCATGTTAAAGCTAGAGAGAACTTCTCATACCCTCAGTTCCAAGTTCTCACAAGAAGCAGCATAAGGACATTAGGAGTCACAAAGCTCAATGTGCAACTTTAACAAAATATGGAACAAATCTGAGAACAGAACAACCTACTTCAAAGATCAGGGGGCAAGAGAGGGAAGTAAAACTCTCCTTAACCAGGTGGGAGCATAGAAGAACAGCTCCAAAACACATAAAGGCTGACATTTTTCTTTTTTCTCTTCTTTTCAGGGATCATTATTAACTCTCAGAAGAAACAGAGTTGATTCAAAGGCACGTAAGTGACAGAAATAGACAGAAACATATAGCCTGAATTCTAAAAATTACATTATAAAATCAACACAATTTTCTGGAACTGTTACACACACATGTAATCCCAATATTTGGGATGCTGAGACAGGAGAATTGCAGGTGCACGGCCAGCATCAACAACTTAGCAAGACCTTTGCCACTTAGTGAGACCCTATTTCCAAAAAATCATAATAAAATAAAATGGGCCTGGGAGTGTAGCTCAGAGTTAGAACACTCCAGTACTCTGTCTCCCATACTGCACACACACACACACGCTAACACACACACACATACACACACACACACACACACACACACACACACTTAGCACAATTTAAGAGATGCAAAATATGCAGAAGATACTTTCAAGACAAAATGATTTGTAGTAAACAAGCAAGAAAATCAAAATGGGTGGGATGTAATGAAAGTTACTAGCTTATCTAAAGAAGGAATAAGCCAGGGAGAAAAGATAGGAAAGGAATACTTTGGAACTTGGGAAAACAGGGTCAGACATCCTTGTGTTTGTAGAAAAAGGAGCACCTGCTCATGGCTTTGAACCCTCCATTCCTTGTCTCTCCTTTGGAGAATATGACCTGAATTCTCTTAGCCCGGTGCCATCAAATATTTATGTTCTAAAACTCACTCTCTTTGCTCTAGTTCTGTGCTCACAGGGCAGTCTTCTGATTTCGAGTTGGTTTCCAAGATGGATTGGCCGGCATTCCCATCCAGTTATATCACACTTAAATTTTACACATTGGCATTTACTGGGGATTGAACCCAGGGCCATTCTACCTCCAGGCTACACCCCCAGCCCTATTTTTTATTCTTTATTTTGAAACCAGGTCTCACTAAGTTGCGGAGTGCCTCACTAGGCAGCTGAGGCTGGCCACGAACCCAGATCCTCCGGTTTCAGCCTCCCAAACACTGGGATTACAAGCGTGTGCCACCACGCCCGGGCCACATTGGCATTATGACTGGTACTTCCCTGCATAATACAAGTTTGCCTCATGGAAGTTATATTACCTGAATCTAGTTTATAGAAACAACTGGAAAAATAATAAAGTCTGTCTGGATAGTTTCAGTCTGTAGCAACCTGAGGACCATTTTTCTTTTTCTTTTTCCTTTTCTTTTTTTTTCTTGTGGTACTAGGAATTTAACCCAGAGGCATTCTACCTCTGAGCAATATACTCAGGCCTATTTTATTTTTTAGTTTGAAACAGGGTCTTTCTAAGTTGCTGAGGGACTCACAAAATTCCTGAGGCTGTCCTAGAACCTTCAATCCTACTGTCTCGGTCTCCCAAGTACTGGGATTACAGGTGTGAGCTACCACACCTGGCTTCATTTTTTATTTTTCCCCTCTCTCCTATGCTGGGTCTCTCCTTCAGCCTTGTTTCTTTACCACTGGCTGTCTACATCCATCATCCCAGAATACTGACTCCCCGGCTCCTATTATCCTCACTTCTCCATAATACATGCTGGGTTGGGATATTCTGGACATCTGCACCCCATGCAAAGCTGCTCTCCATTCTGCTTTAGTCTGATCAGATAATGGAGCACTCAGCCTTTAAGCAAGAAAGTGTGAAGGTAACAAGTAGAATGAGCCCCAACACTTCACCATTCTGTTTCTTTTTCTTTGTCAGCACTCTGTCCCCAGACTCAGCTAAAATATTTTCTGTCAACCCTGGAGAGAAAGCTGCCAGCTTTAGTACCTACTAAAACCTACCTACAGCCTTTCTGTTGTTCTTAACTGAAAACAGTGCCTGGTATTCTATATCTCATCTGGGATTTGGAACTAGAATCTGGAGAACAGTTTAAAATACTTTCATTATATAGTCATGGTCCCCCAGGAAAGTCATCCAGCATAGTTTCACAGACCTGGAGATCCAGAAAGGACCTGAGGTATCATCTACTATGAGCCCGTATCTTCTATTATGACCCATGTATATAGCAGGACTTCTCCAAAGATAGACACCTAAGAATTGAGAGTAAAGCTAGTCTGACCTCCAAATCCAGGGTTTTCCCCACTTCACCAGGATTCTTAATCTCATCAGCAGCAAGTGAAAGGGTGGGACTTAAAAGCACAATTACCAATGAACTCACAGAATACAACAACCCTAACCCTTCAGTATTAGCTTCTGTCCCCTATTTCAGTTGAAATTGTGGGTGAGAAGAACTATTAAAACATCTTTAATATTCAGCAATTTTTCCTAGCACTATTCATCTGATAGAATATAAGACAGTATCCACCACCTATGTAAAACTCCCCACCTGAAAATGAAGGTGAACCTAGGTGCTGGAGATAGCTCGTGGCAATGTCTCTGGCAACAGGTAAGTCTGAAGCTAGGCCTCACTCTACACCTGATCATTTATTTTACTTACATGACTTGAAAACCAAAAGTCTCATTTTTACTTAGAATTATTTGAGTGATGTCTCTTTCACTTGGAACCAGAGAAAAGCCTGATACAACAAAGCCTTTGTGCTGCTCAGAGAGAAGCGAGGGCTGACCTGAGGTTCAGGAGCCAGAGCCACACGGTTGTGTCTTACGCATAGGCTGGCATTCTGGGAAGTGCCATGCTGGGACTAGGATTTGGAACAGGTAGCACTTCCCTCCAAAGGATAAATTAATTCAAGAATGCAAGATGCTTCAATCAGCACCTGGCACTGCAATATGGATATAATCATGTGTCTTTTATTTTTATTTATTTATTTTTTGGTACTGGGGATTGAGCCCAGGGGCATTCCACCTCTGAGCTACACCCCCAGTCCTATTTTATTTGGATTTAGAAACAGGTCTCTTTATGTTGAGGAGAGTCTTACTACTTGCTGATGCTGTCCTTGAACCTGTGGATCTCCTGACTCAGCCTCCCAAGATTACAAGTGTGCACACCATTCCCAGCATCATGTGTCTTTTGATACTGGACATGAATTAGAAATGAAGTTAAAATGTAACTTATGGTGTAAATTTGCACTTTGCTCAGCAACCTCACTACTTCCTGCCAATCACACTAGCAAATTCAAGGGAGCCCCATAGAGTAAAAATGGCCATTTGTTCGGCTCCAAGAGTAACATATAGGATCCAGTTTCCCCTAAAATGGTAGGGCCTCATTCATTAATACATGTGTCTTTGTGTGTACATTTTATATTCAGTTTTTGATTCTAGGAAAATCAAGATGTTATTTTATACTGTGGCAGCTATACCTTTAATACTGCCAGTTCAGTTCTTCAATCTGCGGTCTGAAAATGATGGTGACCTGTCTCCCTCATAACTTCTAGCACAATGATCTTGCCAAACTTTCAGTTTCAGCGGAAATCTCTTGTCCATCTCATTGTCAGGCAGAGCGCAAGTTAGAAAAACCTAGTATCAAACATCTCCCCTTAGAAAAGCATTCATGGTAATGAATTTCCTGGATTCTTTTGAACTCTGCTTCCCCTTGTTTGTGATGTGAATACACCTTGCAATTAATTATTAACATGAATAATATATGACTGTGAGCCCAAGGAATAAGTCAGAGGTTCCAAACGGTTTTATCCCTAGTTTCATACCCGGGTGTTCTTGCAAACACGCATCCCATTTTCAACGTGTCAGCACATTTGGGAATAGAAACTTCTTGGTCCCGGCCTTCTCACAGTTGGCTCATTAGCGAACGCTTGTGCGATCAATAAGTTACTGACCAAGAAACTAGGAGTTTCTTATCTCTGCCTTTGCATGTTCAAGTGTCTCAAAAATATTGATGAAACTGCATTCTCTCTGTCTCCCCACCCCCGTGTCCGTTGCCTGTGTGTCACAGTAATTAGTTGGAATGTGTCCTTTGGTTACCTGGTCTTTCCCCTCTCATTTCACCATCAGCTAAAGGTGCTCATTTAAATGACAGACTTTTTAAATAATAGGCTGAAGCTTTGCAGCAATTTCCAGATTTCAGGCAGAATGTCCAATATCCTAAGACAGGATACGCGTCTAACTAAGGATGCAGTTCCAAGTTCCACGGGTGAAATGGATTGGGTTGAAACAATGGACATTCTTTATGACAGTGTTTTTCTAAGTTAAAGTGGTGATGCTCACTTTTTCTGGCATACTTTCGAGGTATTCAATTTTTTTCATTTTTTTTTAAGGAAGCCATTGTGGCAGATAGCCCACTCAGACTAATTTGGTGGACCAACTGAATCAAATGATGTGTTAGTGAATTACTTGATGGGCTGAAGGTGTGCATGTATAATTTGGGCTGATATCCATAACTTTCCTATTCATGCTTTGGCTGGTCTGTGTGATGAACCTGCAGAGGGGACATAATTGCTTCCTCTCTGGACATGGCTGCTCACTAGCACTCCTGGTATGGACTACTCAGAATGACAAAGGTGTCTCTCCTCTGAGCCTCATGGACATAGCAGAAAACCACTGCATTCTGTTGCTTTCCTTGGCAGAGGGAAAAGTCAACAAAGACATGTATTCCTCCCTCTTCATTATCTCTAGAGAAGCATCTAAGAGATAGATGGAGGTCAGCTTCTGGAAACAAAGAGACCTGGTTTTCATCTTAGCTGGACCAGGCACTACTCAGAGGACTTTAGCAAGTACTTTTGATATTGTGATAGACATTTCTTCATCCACAAAATGGATTTAATAAAGATGATTTTTCGGGGTCTCTGGAAGGATTTTATGTCAACTGACTTATGTAAAAGAGGAGCCTAGAAAATAGTAGTTATTGATTAGAAAATTCAGAGAAAGTAAAAAGAAAAGCCTAAGAAACAGAACCACTTGAGAAAAAAAACAAATAATCCTATTATCAAAGCAACAGAGCAACAATACTACTGCTGTTATTAAACTCTGCTGAAAGGTGACTGTTGTTGGTGGTTCCGTGTGGCATTATAAGTAGGATTGTCTAAAGATGACTACGGGGCTCACTCTAAATTATCTGAACAATGAGCTAGCTCTCGTGGGGGCTTGTGCCTTATTCTCCCCTCTAGGAAAGCTTCCCATAACTCAGCTGCCCATGGGACTGAGGGCTTCTTCCCCCAGTAGGACAGACCACAATGACTCACAGGTCCCAATGTCTCTAGGTCTTGGACAGCTAGTTTCCCCCAAACAATCCCTATAAACAGCAGCAACTAAATCCAGAGTATTTGGCACTTAAGCAATGTTCTTGTCATACACACACACACACACACACACACACACACACACACACACACACACCATGCACACCTGGCCTGGCCATTCTCTCAGGCTAGCCCAAAAAGACAGTAATGGAGGACATGTTTTCTATCTCGAAATGACTTTACCAGAAATATGCCCCAGCCGCACTCATCTCTCTTCAGAGACAATGAGACAGTTCAGGACTTTATACCTTCTTTTCTTGCTGAACCTTGTGTTGTAAATTTCCCAAATAGAAGCTTTTCCTTAACCCAAGCCCTGTGATACTGTGGAATTTATCTGGAGTCTGTTGCCCAACTGTTTAACCCTCCAGAATTATTTTTCAATCAATCCTAAAGATCTGTCCTCGCGTTGTAGTCATTTCATTTATCATCAAATGAGTACAGATTCTGTTCTTGCTGCTGAGAACACTACTAACCCCAGGCAAGTAAATTAATTAAACACTATTCCTGCCCTGAAAGAGTCTGGCTTGTATCATCATTGCACTGTTATTCCATATCTTAAGCAGAAAGGAAAATGAATACAACAGAGTTAGTAGAACAGAACAGAATTTATTCTCAATAGTCTGTATGTTATCCATTGATTGAACATAAATTATGAACCAAGTACCCTACTAGACACCTTATAGACAGTGTCAAAAAATCTCAGACCAATCCTCTGATAACAGAACTGAAGTTCAGAGAGGTTAAATAACTTGCCTGAGGTCACACAGCTAGTGAGTGATAAAGAAGAGTTTTGAACTGAGTTCTGCTCAAGTAATAAGTTATCCTGCTTCCTAAGCAACTTGAATAGCCAAAGGGAAATGCAGAGCAGATGAATTGAGCTGGACTCAACACCAGAACATTTAGTCTATTTTTCTCCAGTCACTAAAACAGTGCCCCAAGGGCCTGGAAGTCTGCATGTGTCTCTGTAAACGACTCATTTATTTCCAGGGAGTGACTTAGTCATTAAGGAGGAAAACAAGCTGAGTAGCACCAGACACACAAATCACATTCCAAAGTATCCTTGTCCACTGATCAGCACTCGTAAAGTTTATATTTAAAGACCTGCTATAATTTAAATGTTGAAAGCATTAAGTCAAGTTTTTACATAGAAAAAACATAAAAGCAGAGTTCCTGAAATTGGTAGTAAAGTCTTTAAAACATGCAAATGAAACAGATTGATTTATTTCAAGTTTTATATGGATGCATTTTCATAGTCTTCCAAATATTTACTGTTTGACAGGCATGGTGGTGCATGCCTGTAATCCCAGTTCTTTGGGGGGCTGAGACACAAGACACGAGGATTGCAGGTTCAAGGCCAGCCTCAACATCTTAGTGAGACTTGTTTTAAAGTAATAATAAAAGCTGGGTGGTACTTGAGAGGCTGAGACAGGAGGATCACAAGTTCGTAGTCAACCTCAACAACTTAGTGAGGCCCTTTTTCAAAATAAAACATAAAATATGGCTGCAGGTGTACTTCAGAGGTAGCAGTACACCTTGGGTGCCCTTGGGTTTCATCCCCAGTACCACACACACAATAAAAAAAGTAATAATAAATAAACAAATAAATTACATTTATTGTTTTAAGAAACTTAGGCACAATTCCCCTAAAATAGCCCCCCAAAAGAAAAAAGAATAAATTAGTGACTTCCACAAGTCACTCTAATGTGCTTTATAGTTTATATTGGTATCACTACTATGATCTAAATGCTTATATTTCCCCAAATTTAAATGTTGGAACCTAAACCACATGAGATTATTAGGAGGACCTTTGGGAGGTGAGTAGGTCCTGAGGGTGGAGTCCTAAGGAGTGTGATTAGTGCCCTTACAAAGGAGACACCAGAGCCAGGCGTGGTGGCGCACGCTTGTAATCTCAGCATTCGGGAGGCTGAGACCAGAGGATCCGGGTTCGAGGCCAGCCTCAGCTACCTAGTGAGGCACTCCACAACTTAGCAAGACCCAGTTTCAAAGTAAAGAATAAAAAATAGGGCTGGGGGTGTAGCTCGGAGGTAGAATGCCCCTGAGTTCAATCCCCAGTACCACAAAAAAAAAAAAAAAAGGAGACACCAGACAACTCCCATTCCCCTTGTGGAACACAAGGAAAAGGTGTCATCAATGGACCAGAAAGCAGCCCTCACCAAACACCAATCAGCTGGCACTTTGGTCTTGGACTTTCTGCCTTGCAGAACAGGGAGAAACAAATCTCTGTTGTTTATAAATCACACAGTTTGTTACAGCAGCCTAAATAGACTAAGACAACTACCATGAATAGAAAAGATATTAGCCTGTAAAGATAAAAATGGAACATCATTAGATTTCCCTAAATATGTAAAAAAATAATGAAAGATTACAAGTGTTACAGGCTTGAGGTAAGGGAAAATACAAAAAAAAAATTAAAATTACCAAAAATGGCTAAAAATTGGCAAGAGGGATTAAAAACTTTTTGAAGACAAATATTGGTCTTCTTGCTATTTCTTGACCATACCAATCATAGCCTCATTTGAGACTTTACCTAGACTATGCACTGAGTCAAGAACTCTCTTCTGCCAGCTATCCACATAGTTGGTTCCTTCTTTTCATTGAAGTCTCACTCACCTCAAAGAACACTTCCTTAGAGGGGTCCAGCCTGACCATTCTTAATTAGCCTCACCCACCCTCACATACTGACTGATTCTTCATCCTGAATTGTTTTATGAAGCCCAGTTATTACATATTTATTTATGTATTTATGTATTTATTTATTTATTTATTTATTTATTTATTTGTTTATTTATTTGGTTTACTTTTCCACTTTCATTCCCCTAGAACATGAACTCTTTAAAGGCAGGAATTTAACTCCTGAATTTTCCCCCAGGAGTTAGAGGAGTACCTGTCACATCATAGGTACTTCATGATAATTTACTGTATTAATCAGCTTTTTGTCACTGTGAGAAAATACCTTAGAGAATCATCTTAAAGGAAGAAATATTTGCTTTATCTCATAGTCTCAGAGGCTACAAACAAAGCTCAGCCAGCCCCATGGCTATGGACCTGTGTTGAAGCAGAACAACATGGCAGAGAGGGTTTCGTAGAACAGAGCTGCTCACCTCATGCTGGTGGGAAGCAGAGCAAGCGAGGCTGGGTCCAGGGACCAGATACACATGCCTCCCTGGCATGCCTCCGGAGACCTACTTCCTCCAACTATACATCAACTGCTACAGTTTCTACCACCTCCCAGTAGTCCATTCAGTTATGAACCTATCAGTGGATTAATTCACGGATGAGATCAGAGTCCTCATGATCCTATCACCTCCCCAGAGCCCACCTCTGAGCACCTCTGTATTGGGGACCAAGCCTCTAACACACGAGACATTGCGGGACGTTTCAAATCCAAACCATAATATTTACTTAATGAATTAAAGAATAAACTCGATCCTGTTAGGTCTGATATGGTGGCAGTAAAACTGGTGTCTGAAGAAAGCTCTACAGGCTTTAGTTTTAAGGCTTTAGAATTGTTAGGGTCTGTTAAGATCGCTCAAGGGGAGCTGGGCGTGGTGGCGCACGCTTGTAATCCCAGCATTCGGGAGGCTGAGACCTGAGGATCCGGGTTCGCGGCCAGCCTCAGCTACCTAGTGAGGCACTCCGCAACTTAGTGAGACTCGGTTTCAAAATAAAGAATAAAAAATAAGGCTGGGGGTGTAGCTCGGAGGCAGAATGCCCCTGAGTTCAATCCCCAGTACCACAAAAAAAAAAAAAAAAAAAAAAAAAAAAATCACTCAAGGGCAGCTATTTTCATGGGATACTTCCTGGCACAATTTTTCAAGAGAGACTGTGCCCAATTACTCAACCCTCAGTGTTACTGAGTCTTCTCCTCTAGCCTAAAGCAGCATTCTCAGATTATTCTGGATTCTAAACAAATATCACTCTCTACGTGTGCCACAGTGAGAAAAATCTTGAGAAGCATTGATCCATGGAGCCAAATGATTTCAGAGAGAAGGCTGAGGAACCAACAGTCTGATGCAGGGGCTTGACTCCCAGATACCCCACCCCTATTTCCAATGGAGCACCCCCATGTCTTTACTGCTATATGTGTTGAGCTTGTAAAAACTGTGACATTCAAGAAGCTGAGATATTAAGCCGGGCATGGTGGCGCACGCTTGTAATCCCAGCATTTGGGAGGCTGAGACCGGAGGATCTGGGTTCACGGCCAGCCTCAGCTACCTAGTGAGGCATTCTGCAACTTAGTGAGACCCTGCTTCAAAATAAAGAATGAAAAATAGGGCTGGTGATGTAGCTCAGAGGTAGAATGCCCCTGAGTTTAATCCCCAGTACTGAAAAAAAAAAAAAAAAAAAAAAAGATCTGAGATATTTATATTTATGCAGGTGTAGATTATATATATCCTTGGTGATGCCACTGTAGACTCAACCAAAACACAAATAGCTATGTTCAATGCCTCCTTCATGCCTACCTCAAATTCATCCCATTGGATTATTCACTGATTTCATATCTTCAAATCACAAATTAGCCTTCACAAAGTTAATACCCAAGGCCTTGAAACCTTAGAATGAGTTTATCAGCCCATTTTACAGGAGGAAGTCAGAAGAGCTGTGGCTCTTCAGAGGTGATAGGAGCCAGTGCGGGGACACCATAAAATGAATAGAAAATGTTCCAAAATGGGAGGAGAGCTGCACAGAGACCACTGACCAGTCCTAGTGTCACCCTGCGCTCATGCTGGTCATTGGATAATGTTGCCCGATGTGCCCTACTCTCTCTCTACATCAGTCAGCCCAAAGGAACTCATTACCTGGCAGCCAAAGAGCCTCTCACTCAAGCCTTCTGCATGCAGCCTGTCAGTAAGAAAGATTCCCAATGGCCCTCCATCTGTGAGAGATTGCTATTGGTTCCAGGGTGAATTTCCAATGCAGGGCATAATAATGATTCCGATTAATGTTGATATTATTCATTCAGCTAAAATCCACATGCCGCTAGTTAAAACATCCCCCTGTAGAGACTGCAGCCCTTGTCTATTCAGAAATCCTTCTCTACAGGCAGGTAATGTGTGTGCTTTGTATAGGAGCCTGACACACGGTAACAGTTTCCCTCGTCATGCCTTTGAATCCTTTGAAATGCCAGGAGCTTTTTATGTGGATGTTAAATCATTAAGCCCAGACTTCCACTTTGGAATATCCTGCTACTGGGACAGATGACAGGAACCAGGGTTCTCAAACTCAGTGGGAGGAGATTCTCATCTCTTGAAAATGTATTCCCAAATAGAACAATGCTTGCCATGTTCATCACTATCAACATTTGGAACCAGATAATTATTTGCTATGTACAGGATTGGGGGGCTGTCCTATACATTTTGGGATGGATGCTGCTAAACATCCCACATCATCTCTACCCATTAGATACCAGTAGCATCTCCTCCTAGATATGACAGTTGAAAATGTCTACAGACATTGTCCAATGTCCCCTGGGAGTCGAAACTGCCCTTAGCTAAGAAGCAGTTACATAAAACAATATGAAAGGAGAGCAAAGATATCCCCTCTTGCCCTAAAGTCTAAAATGTTAATTCCAATGGAAACACACAGAAACCCATGTGGATAACAGGAAAGTGGATATTTATGGTATTGGATAGGGTCTCTAAGCAATGACAAGATCCAGGGAATGTGTTCAGGTTTAATTAGTTCTGAATTAAATAATTTTCAAATTCTGTACTTGGAAGAGGTCACAAAGATCACTAAGGATTCTTCTCCCTAAGACACAAGGGAGGACACTCAGGACCATAAATAACAAGGAACTTCTAAATGGTCACATAATAATAGCAGAATTCAGATTCCCATAGTCCAAACTATGAATTCATTACTTCTTTCACTTATTTGTGCATTAATATGTACTTGGTTTATTCAATGTGGATATACATTGTATTTAATTCAATTTAAGGTGCTGAGTTCAAGTCTGGATGCTCAAAGAGAAAGAAAGGGCCCTCATCTCCCAATAATGACAATGGAAACCATTTATCAAGTACTTTTTGTGTACACCTGGATGAGAATTTTAGATCGATCTGTCATTCTATTTTTACATTGCTGGGTACAATTTAACACTGTGGTCCTATAACTCACATGGTGGTTGTGGAGAAAAAGCCCAGTATGGTAACTAGAACTATATCAGGAGTCTTCCAGAGGCTTGAGTGTGGTGGTGCACTCCTGTAATCCTAGTACTTGGGAAGTTAAAATAGGAGGACTGTAGGTTTTAAAGGTAGCCTCAGCAATTTAGTAAGGCTCTCAGATACTTAAAGAAACCCTGTTCCTAAGTGAAAAATAAAATAGGGTTGAGGATGTAGCTCAGAAGTAGAATGCCCCTGAATTTAATCCCCAATAACACACACATGCACACACACACACACACACACACACACACACACACACACACACACACACACACAAGAGATTTCCAGAAATTGTGAACTTGCTATAGCAGAAAAGAGTTTCTAGCCTCGTTACTGGTAGAGGAGCATCTTGCACTGGCCACTGCATATGATTCATGGAAAATAAGGGGCATTTACAGTATCATACTTCTGGGATTAAACTCTGGCTCTATCCTTTTCTTTGCATCCCTGAGCTAACTGTATAATAGCACTGATACTCACATTTCCATTATTGGTAAAATGGGAACTTTAAGAGACCCAGAATCAATTTGTATGATTATAAAACAAGATGATGCCTTATAGTCACCAAATACAACCCCCCATATGTAGATAATGTTTGCCTAATCTCTCCATGCCTCAGTTTCCTTGTCTAAAAAATGGATATAGTAAGGGTAGCTATTGTAAAGCTGATGTGAAGCCTAAGAGAGAATGTAAGATGCATAGGACTTGGAAGCTAATAAATGTCAGATGAAGGTATTCTCATGAGTATAAATTGCTCAGGAATTATCTTTAATGGAAGTGCCACTGAGATAACTACTGTGCTTCCTTCCAGTGCCCACATCCCTTCCAGACCATCCTACCAATTAGCAGGTGAAAACTGAATAATTTGTTTTTTTTGTTATTGTTGTTGTTTTTTATTTAATTGGTACATTTTAATCATACATCTTTGTGAGGTGCAAGCTAATAAAGGCATATATGCACACATTTCTCATTTAACCCCTTCACCAATTCCCACCCCACTCCCTCGCCCTCTCTCCTTCTCAAGTTCAGTTTAGTGATTGACTGATATATGTGTGAAAGTACATCATGTGCATTAGGGTGCCCCCTCCTACCCCCCTACCCCGTCCATCAAAACTGAATAATTTGAACAAGATTTTTCAGTAAGCTAATTGTTCCTCTTATGGCTTCATGACTTTCTACTACTTTTTTTTAAACTTTCCATAGGCTACTCTGAACCTAGTCATTAGTAAGACTTCCAGGATGACAAGAGTAACACCCATATCACAGGATGACCATGTCAACGTTCCATTACAAACTTTATCATTGTGTTATGAGTGAAGTTGAAGAACCAAAATATAATTAATAATGGAGTGATACCTAAGTAAAAGTGAACAGCCACAGCATAGGCTCCTACTGGGCCAGTTCTAATTGCAGGCTGGTAGCAGAGGCTCCAAACTTATGAGAGCTATTCCATCCTCAGCTATTATAATCTCCTCAGAAAGCCCTTCCTGACCAAAAATGGCACATCTTCCACACTATTTTGTCTCTATCATGTCACCAATTTGTGTCCACAGTACTTATCAGTTTATTTGCTTACTGATTTATGACATTTCCCACATTAGAATGTTAAGTCATTAGGGCTTGATCTGTCACTCTAATTTAAACACCCCAAATAGTATCTGTTCACTATTGGGATCTTGATAAATATTTGTAAAATCAGTGAATAAATAAGTATATTTGAGCCCCAAGTCCTATATTCTCCTTGTCATCCTTTCATGCATGCTTAATATGTCATTCCCAGTCCCTACCAAAGTCTAAGTCCACCTAACAGAAACCCAGGGAATCAATAACAACCCAGTGTTATAGCAGGACTTGGGATCATTAAAACGTATTTGATATTTTAAAGCAGGACCCTATGCCTGGTATGGCTGGCCCAAAACCTAAACCTTAAAAGCTCCACAGTTTGCCAAGGCTCTGTTTATTTGGAGCCCGGATGGTGCAAAATCTACAATGATGTCCTGCATTCCCCACTGTCTTCGTTTATTTTCTGTTGCTATAACAAAACACTTGGTCTGAATAATTAATAAAGAAAAAAGATGAATGTCTCAGCTCAAGTGAAGAGAGATAATTCATCTTCCTTCTACTTTCTTGTCTATTCAGGCCCTCAACAGATTGTATAATGCCCATACACAGTGGGAAGAGCCATCTGCTTTACTCTTTCACCAATTAAGACACTAATCTCTTTTGGTAAGACCCTCACAACCATGCCTGGAAACAATGTCTTACCAGCTAGTTGGAAATTCCTTGGCCCAGTCAGGTTAACATGTAATATTAACCATTAGCCAAATTAACACTATTAATCATATGAGACAGGATGTTCTGGTGAAGCTTGTTTTCCAATACTATTTCTCCTGCTTCAAGACATAGACCTAAAAACTATGTAGTCACCCCAAGAGTGCTCAACTCTGGTTGGATATCCACATAAGGGATTCAATCTCAACCATGCGAACTGGGGTCAGTCTACCAGATATGATCATCCCAAGAACCATGTAAAACAGCACCATTTCTTAGAAATTTAGTGGTGACAAGGAACACCAGAAATAAGGAAAGAGGTGCACAAAGTGATAAAAGAAGAATCCAAAAATAAATGCCACCTGATTTGCATAATGGGTTGAGTACCATAACCTTTTCTCTGGAGTCAGATGGATTTGAATTTCATCCTGGCTCAGCCATCCACAAGCTACATGAACTTGAACAAACTACTTAATGTCTCCAAGGCTCAGTTTTTTTCGTTTATGGTATTCGTTATTATTATTATGGCTCAGTTAGGGGTAGACCTCCAGGGAATCAACAAAAACCAGTGTACCCCTAGGAAATACACCTTTCAAGGATGAGAAAAATGTCATGGAACAGGACCTCCAAAGTGCCTCTTTCTCTGTGTCTGACAGTTAAAGCAGCTTCCCTAAAGTGCCTCTATCCCCAAGGGCTCTTTTTGTACCAGGAGAATCTGCTTCCTCCCTGTGTGCTCTGCTCCCTCCTTATTCCCATCTGCACCAATTTATCAGGGAGCAGATTGCGGAAGACCCCAAAGAGCACCTTGAGGATGGGAGCACAGTGCCAAGAACAAGCGAACCTCCCCAGCCCGTGCAGGTAATGGGGTCGAAAATGAAGATATATTAGGGTAAGAGGAATTACAACACTGCTGATTAAGTGATGAAGTGAATGGAAATGAAAAACGTGGCATAAATGATTAAGGAAACGGTAGCTGCTCCAGGCAAAGGCAACCAATGAGGGAGGCTGGATATTGTCAAAGGTTATGGAATGAACCAGCCGCTATTACCTAAGGCCTTTCTATGACACAAAGGAGAGGAATTTTACTCTCTGTTTTCTTTATTCTTTAAGAGTTTCTATATTTTCAGAGATGTCTTTAATTTCCTAGTTATCTGGCTTTGTCCACTGAATAAATTCTATAAGAAATGACTTCTGATTAACATAAAAATACAAGTTTGTGCCTATCATCAGAATAATTGAGCTGCAATATTCAGATGAGCCATTTGAATTCTAGATGGTACATTTCAAATAACAATTCGGAGAGCCAACCTCAGAATGCTTTTCTAATCAACTATGCAGGGTGGCATTCTCAGTTATAGTTGCAGCATAAAATGATCTGATCAAGAAAGGAGAGGTGAGGAAGAAGATTCTGGTACCTAGACGCTGGTGTGCAATTTTGTCCCACACATTGATATGTCCTCTAGGAAGGATTGAGCATGTTTACTAGCCTTACAGAACAACTTTTTCCGATCACATACTTTGAGAAAGAGGCAATTGATGGAAATAAAGGTATTCATCAGTTAGTCAATCAATTAGTGGCATTAAGTCTAGGATGAGGGTGCAGGTAAAACAAGCGCAAAGGTAATCATACTCCTGATACACATTCTTCCCCCACAGCCTCTTTCTATGGGGCTGGCAGCTATTCATACACACACAAAAGGATCAGGAGGAAGGCCATCCTTTTCATCACCTCACTACGTTCAGATTTGGACCACCAGAAGGATAGCATCAAAGGAAAGACAAGAAATTACTCATAAAACAATATAAAGCACTGCATCTGCCTCCATTAGATTATGGCTGGGAGTCAAAAAATTGCCTTTGTGGCTTTTTTTTTTTTTTTGTCCATGGTTCTTTGTGTAAAATTGTGTTTTTTTTTCCTAGTGACAGAAGTAATATATTTTCATTGTAGAAAATCCAAAAACATGGTAAAGCCCAAAGAAGAAAATAAAAATCATTCATAACCTCACAACCCACAGATACAAACTGTCATTTTGGTGGATGTCCTTCCAAGGATTTCTGGGTATTTGTTTGTTTGGTTACTTAATTGGGATCATATTTTTCACAGTATTCTATAATTTGCTTTTACTCAACGTAACAGTCTACAATGAGCATTTTTCCAGGTCATTAAATATCTTCTTCAACATAATCTTTAATGGATATAGTGTTCTTGGGTATAGACATAGCATCATTGGTTTATACAGCTCTGCTCTTAATGGCAACTTAGGCTATTAGCAGCTGTACATGATGTGACATGTGATAAGGGAAGGACCAGGTGTACTGGAGCCAGGGAGGAAGAGCTCAGAATCTCCACTTCAAGTTCAAGGAGTTTCCTGGAGGAAGTGACTCTGAAATAGTACTTTTCATATTGTAAGGCATGATAATGTACCCAAGTTAGTCCTCAAAATTGACCAAGATAGACTTAGCCTTAACAGTTCTCTCAGCTTGACTAAATTTTAGACAGTCTTCTCTCTGACTGTAAGCCCTGACCTTCCTTTTCTGAAAGCATTTACATTAGAAAACTTACTGTTATAAATTCTATCTCTGCCCTTTGAGATATAAATTGTTTTTGAAGCATCTTGCCAGTTGCACAGCCCAAGAATATCTTTTTCAAAGCCTTGGGAGCCATCTTTCAGAAAAGCAATCATTAAGGAAGCTACAGTTCCTATCTCCCAGATTCTGTGGGAAGGTGGGATCCTAACTTCAACAGCTGCCTTGTTCCAAGTTGTAAAATCACCTCCTGTCATGAAGATATGAGAAAGTTTACTTTTCCTTGGAGTGAAACCAATTTGCAAACACAGATGGCCTATAATCCCCCCTCCCAGTTTTAAAAACTCTTCACCTCTTTGTTTCAGTAGAGTTGTGCTGGTACTGAGTCTTTGTTCTCTCTATTAAAATAGTCTTCATTTAACTCTTCCATGACTGTTTAATAATATCCCACCCAACTTTTACTTTGACATCATAAAAGTGCTGATGAGAAAACCATGACTGAAAGAGAAGTACTCAAGCTAGCAAAGAGTTGGGGTCAGTATTTTCAGTCCTCTTTGAAGTCTTACGTGCTGCATTGATAAAAGAGTTCAAGATTAACTAGAGTGGTTTAATTATATTAATGAGGGTTATGTTGGTAACTGGCTGGCTTCTTTATTACAGCTTTCTTCATCTACAAAATGGTAAGGACAACCTACAGGGTAGTTGTAAAGGTTAAATGAGGTAGGAAATGGAAAGTGGCAGTTCCTGGCACATTGAGACCTCTGTTCTTGTTAATGTCATCATCTTTGTTACTGTGAGAGAGCACTGGTTTTAGAGTCCGAAAAGGCTGGGATCAAATTTATCTCTTAACGAGTGAGTGAATTAGGCAATTAACTTGTGTCTTTATAGATTATTGAAAGGTTTAAATTAAATAGCATATGCAAAGCTAATGGTTCACCTTGGCTTGTGGTAGGCAGATTCTATAATGGCCTTTGAAGGTTTCCGGCCTCTAGTTATTCAATCAGACACTAATCTAGATGCTGCTGTGAAGGGATTTTGCAGATGTTAATTGAAGTCCCAAATCAGCTGACCTTAAAGTACAGTAATTATCTGGATGGGCCTAATGGAATCATGAAAACCCTTTAAAAGAAGAAAATTTTCTCTACCTGGCTTCAGAAGGAAAAATCAGAGAGATTTCAAATGTGTGAAGGATTCAGCATGCAGTTGATTCATCAAAGATGGAGAGGGTCATGTGCAAAGAACCCAAGATCAGCCTCCAGAAGCTGAGAGTTACTCCTGGCCAACAGCCAGCACAAGATTCATTCTTATACTTCAGGGAACCAGATTCTGCCAATAACCTTAATGAGCTTAGAAGTGAATTCATCCCTATATTCTACAGAAAAGAGCACAACTTGGCCAGTACCTTGATTTCAGCCTTGTAAACGCTAACCAAAGAACCCAGCCAAGCTCACCCAACTTCTAACTTACAAAACTGTGAGATAACAAAATGAATGTGGTTTTAAGTTACTACATTTGTGGTAACTTGTTATACATCAATGAAAGTAATACAAGCCCTTAGTAAAGTGTGAAGTTGTTTTTTGTTTTTTTTTTTTCTTTCTTCAAACCTCTTTTTACCACTGTCAAACACAAGCCAAAGGTAGAAGCAACCATGCAACTCAACCCTTCCCTATGTGCACACATACCCTGGCCTAAGGTCAAAGGAGACATTATCTACACTGGTTGGCATCATTGTTAGAAGACTAGGGCAGCCTTAAGAGTCTCTTTGGAAATATGCTTGCTTTTTTGAGCCTCAATACCAATGCACTGAAAAAAAAAAAAAAAAACACTTTTCAAAATTGAGAAATGTAGACAAGTCCATTTGTACCTTTTTATTGACATTTCTGACCTTGCTAGAAAAGTATGTTATGTTTTGCTATAAAAATTATTGGAGAGTGCAGCTCGCTGAGTGATATTTCATATTATAGGACAGAGCACTCAAAGCCACTTCCCTCAAAGGAGTGCTGCTGCCCCTAAAAATCTGCAGGATGCAGGATCTCGATGAGATCCCCCCCCCCCCCCCCGGCAGCAGGTCTATAATGTTAACTGGTCCTCAATGTTAACAAGTGATTCAGTACATGGAACCATTGTGTGGTGCTTCCTTGATTGAATCACTTCACCAAGTTTAGGTTCAGTTCTGACTAAAATACTAAAAGTAAACTTAAAGCCTTAGGAGATGTATATATTCGATATACATCATTTCTTAAAAAGCTTTTCATGGATATTGGGAATACCTGTAAACATTGAGTTTCTTTGGGCATTGATTCTTTTGACGAATTCCAAAGTAAAAATCAAATCAAAACCAAATAAATTAGTAAATAAGCCTCTAAGCTCTACATCTTTTTGTTCCAGGTTCTTGTCCTCAGATAGAAAAATTTTATATTTAGAAAAACAGTGCTACCTATCACTAATCTCTACCTACTCTAAAACAATCAAATGCCTATGTTGATTATTGTTCATCACAATTCAATTAAGTATTTTCTCAATGGGTGTGGTGGCACACACTTGTAATCCCAGTACTTGGGAGGCTGAGGCAGGAGGATCACGGGTTCTCAGCCAGCCTCAGCTACTTAGTCAGGCCCTCTGCAACTTAGTGAGATCCTGTTTCAAAATAAAGAATAAAAAATAAGGCTTGAGGCAAAGCTTGGAGGTAGAATGCCCCTGAGTTCAATTCCCAATACCACCCACAAAAAAAAGTATTTTCTCATATATATTAGGGACAGTGATAGTTGCTGAGGATACAAGTTTGAAAGAGACACATCCATCTATTTCAACAGGGCAGGCAGCTCCCAACCGCTATATGGAACTTGAGCTGCCCCTTCATCCCTTCCCATGGGTGGATCAGAATGAAAAGCAATATGGTGTGATGTTAAGAGGAAGCTGGAACAACTAGGGGTCAACCCCTACACCAGTACCTACTAGCTACATAACCTTAGAGAAGTCATATAGTGTTCTAAGCCCCACATGCAACATATATCAAATGGGGAAAATAGTAATGACATACGAGGATGTTACCAAGATTGAAGAAGACGATCCATCTTACTCTATTCAGGCTATTATGACAAAATATAAAAAACAAGGTGGCTTGTAAACAACAGAAATTTATTTCTGACAGTTCTAGAGGCTCAGAATTCAAAGATCAAGATGCTGGCAGATTCGGTGTTGGGGAGGGTCCACCTCCTAGTTCGTAGACAGCCTGGTTCCTGCGATGTATCCACACATGGTGGAAGAAGCAAGGGAACTTTCTGGGGCCTCTTTTATAAGAGCACTGATACCTTTCATGAAAAATATGTCCTTATGCCCTAATTACCCCCCCCCCAGTCCCACATCCAAACACCATCACATTGCAATTAGGCTTTCATCCATTTATTTTAAGGAGGGACACAGTCTATAAAAGCAACCAAGTATGTTTAGAGAATCTTCTGGTTTGAATCTTGTCTTGCTAATTAAGCTGCATCTTTAAATATTACAGCCAATGTTATACTCGTACTTAATTGTAAGTAAATGATTTGCTCCCAAAGTAATTACATACACTTAGGAGAAGAATTTACAATTGGTAAAAGCCATATGATTTACTTTCAGGTTGCTGTTTTTCAGTTCTAATAGTGTAGGGTTTCTTTTCAAATTATGTTTCTGAATTTTAAAGCAGGACATATTCTCAAAATGTCCATGAAGACTAAACTGTCTGTTTCTGTTTCTAAGTCAGAAGTGATATTAGTCAGTCACAAAAAGTAAAAAGTCAGACGTCCTCCCTCATATGCAGAAGGTAGAGAGAAAAGGGGACATTGGAGGGACTCTAGACAAGGGAGAAACCTTAGATAAGTAAAGAAGGCAACTTAAGTGAGGGAGATGGGAGGAGGAAGAGGGAAACACCCTAATACACATGATGTACATTCACAGACATATCAAAATCAATCACTAAGCCCAACATGAGAAGGAGGGGGGAAATGAGGGAAGGGTTAAATGAGTGATGTGGGCATGTATGCCTCTACCATCCTGTACCTCATTAAGATGTATGATTACAATGCACCAATAAAAAATGAGCTGAAATTGATGAAAATATGCTTTAATTTTGAGAAAAAAATTTGAATTTCAATAAGAGTTCTAACCTCTGCTCTGACACTTATTTTTGGATTAAATCATCAGTTCAGCTCATATCTCAGTCATCTTGTTTTTATAATAAAAACATATTTGGTATGCTTAAAAGTACTTTTAACCTACACAAATATTATAATCATGATATAGCAAAAGAAACCGCTATAAAGTACATGTATCTTGTAATGTTCAACTCAAAATAATAGCCAAAATAAGAAGTATAACTATTCAAGTAAATGCATTAAATTCTTTGAAATCCCAACTAAAATATGTATTCCTCAAGACAATATCTGTACTGTATTTTTCTTATTTCTGTTTCCATTGTAGCATATTGCTATAAATACAATGGGAACTCCATATATATATATATATATATATATATATATATATATAAAATAATTGATTGATGGAACTCATGCAACAGGTTACCACTTACGTCTCAGACCCAGATACACACATTGAACATGCAACAGTGACTCAGGAAAGAACTCTGGCCACAGATGTAGCTACAAACAAGACCACAATAACTCAGGCTCTAGGTCTAATTTGGTATTGTAATGAGTCATGCAACTCTCAGCAATTCCTATGTATTATCCTTTGCATTTGATAGTATTTTTTTTTCTTTACTGAAAATACCTTAGGACAACACCTTCCTGTGCCAATATAAGATTTTCTTAAACAGAGAATGTGATGGCTCAAATAGCTTTTGGTCAAATACTAGAAAAAAAAAGAATAAATAAAATAACAATAACTTGGAGAGAGAGAGCCCTTTGGTTTAGTTACTACCAGAGTGCTTAAGATAGTTTTAGGCAATGGGCTACCAAAACTGCATTCTCTTCATGCCTTTGATCTTATTTTCTTCGAGGAACCAATCCATTCACTGATGGTGGAAACATTCCTGAGGCATCTCATGTCAGCCAGGCACTGTGCCACATGTGTAAGTGAGTAATAAACTCAGTCCTGAAGCTCAAGAAGCTCACAAATGGATAAAGAAAAATCTATAACTGCTTTAACTTTATATATTACATTATTTTTTGTTATTGCAATTGCCTATTAATAGTCACTGCTTCATAGGGAGTGAAGCTCTTCATTTGGAGATATGAGAGAATATGTGTACAAGGGCAAGTCAACACCAATGCTCCATCAGTCCCTGCTGCAAACAACAGTGGTCAGCTCCCCAAGAAGAAACACTCTCAGTGCAGAGAAAGCAACTTTTCCAAGCCATAGGTAGACATGTTACCCTGCTAACTAACTGAGAATGGAATAGAATTGGAGAAGAAGAGCCCTGCGAGTGTATGATATGTTTCCATGTGGATGCTTTGGAATATGAGGCAAGAGTCAAGATAATTTATTTTCCCTGACATCCAGTTCTTGATGAATTTCTACTCCAAATACCAGTTTCCCTTTCAGAGATGCTCCTTTAAGCCTTCTTGGAACTCACTGATCTTTCTGCAGTAACTCTTCAGCTGCTTTGTCATTGAATGACCTCAGGAACTACAGTCCCAGGAGACAGTACAGAGAGGCCATGAAGGAAGAGCTGCTCTCTACCAGGAGACAAAGCAGTTCTTAGAACAGAGAGACCACAGGGACTTAGTGGTATGCACATAGCAAAGCACAATCTTGGAGAAAGGAAGTCTCTTCCAAATTTCTAGTAGCTGGGACAGGTCATTCTGCTAAAATTTGCAGACCATCCTAGATCTAGTCTTTCTGGAGACCCCTTTGTTTCATAACAATCACGTACTGAAGATCTGCCTTCTACATGCTTCTCAAAAACTGTGCCTCCTCTCTCCTCTGTCTGGGGTTGGACTTCTGCAGTGGTTTCCTGACTTATCTCACCTTCCGTCTTTACGCTCAGTCCATCTCCTATACAAGGCACTCCTCTACACCCTAATATGGTTTAGGAAGCCCTTCTCTGCCTGTCTGCCACCTCGCTCTCCAGGCTCACTTCCATAGCACCGTCTTGCACATGATTCTCCAGCATCTGTATTCCTCAATTTTCCAGGACACCATGCACTCCCTCTCTCCCTCTCTTGCTATCACTTGACCCAGAATGTTCTCCCTACTCATTCTTTGAAGAGCAATAATGACATTACTTTTTCTTAGGATAGCTAACCCATCCAGGTTCATTTGAGAATTTTTTAAGATTTTATACCAAAACCCATATCCCAGGAAGATTCCCTGCTTCAGTCCCAGTCCTCTCTATGCCTTCTCTGCCCCTTGCTGGTTGGGTCAGACACTCAGCACAGAGCTCCGTGTTCCTATAGTTCAGCTGTTTCCATCGCCACGTGATAGCATAACTATATAGTTATGTATCTTGACTCACACTATGAGATTTTGAAGAGCAGGGACTTTATTTACTAATTTTCTTCCTTTCTGTATCCTCTCTAGCATGGCACCTGTGTCACAATAAATACTTAATAAGAAACAGAAGGAAGGATGGAAGGAAGGAAAGAAGGGAGGGAGGAAGGGGAGATGAAGCACAGTGCGAAAGAAGGAAAGAAAGATTGAAGTTTATTATAGAAAAGCATGTTGTTGAATTCTAAAAGACTAAGACATCATGGGATTCTCAGTCCCACTATGCATTCTGAAGATGTAATGTCTGTTGATTTATTTTGGTCTTATAAAGAAACCCCTTTCTGTAATAATATGTGGCAGGAGAGAGCTATATCCTACTTAGTAGAATGTTTTTACAGGCATTTATTGGTCCGGGACCAAACTAAGATACATACTAAAAAGCTGCTACATCAAATAAGCACCAACATTTCAGTATCTTAACATAACCTTATTTTTAGCTTCACAGAGTTGAATTTGGACTGCAAGTACTCCTCTTCATTGGGCAGCTCTCCTCCATGTTGTCATTCAGGGTCCCATGCTCCTTCCATTTTGTGTCTCTGCCATCCCCTTGAGGTTATAGTCCTCCAAATCTAGTCAGAGAACAGGAAAAGAGTGTGGAGGATAAATACGGGATGTGGATAGAGCATCCCCGGGGCCGCTGCATACCATTGCTCCCTTTTCAATCCATTAACTAGAGCTCAGTCACAGGGCACATCACCACATGGAAGCTGAAATAGTGCATGTAATGTGATAATGTTATGTAATTCTAAAAGACTAGGACTAAAAGACTCAGAATCTTGAATAGTGTAAATGCTCCAAAAATATTCATTAATTTCTAATGTTATTATCTTTACTGTTATTACTGGCATTATATGAGAGCAACCCACCTTAATGCCAAACACATTCAAGGTTAGGGGTTATCATTAATTTTTTTTTTTTCTTGAGACCTCGAGTCTCTGAAAAGTCACAACACTCATCCCATAATCTGTGGCCCCCTTCATCAATTCCACCCTCAGGTCCCTTAGCTGCCTTATAAATCTTAAGCCAGTAGGAGGAAAGAAACAGAGGGCTCAGTTCCTTGACCACATATATAGTAGATGTCAAGTGTTACAAAATGCAGTGTTATCCATCATCAGACAATGATAAACTATAATGAAATACAATTTCACTTTGTACTCAACCATGCATTTTATGAGGATCTCATAAAGTTTTACCCTTGGTCTCAAAAAGCAATAGTAAACCCCTATGATTCCTTATGTTCTACTTTCCTGGGTGCCTTCAACAAAGAAAACTATTGATTTTGAGTTGTCTGAAGTACACTCTATAAAAAATTACCCTCAGTTCATGGCTTTCTTTTTACCAGTCTCCAGTAATGGGAGAAAATCAGACATCCCACAGAAATATACACACAAGGGAAGTTATATGGAATCTTGGGCTAATGACAGCCTCCAATTTAACTGCACTCGAACTTGACTGTAGAAGCCAGAATCCTGCCTGACTCAAAAAAAAAAAAAAAAACTACATTCTTTATAGTTCCAAACTCAGTCAAAATAGAGACAATAAAGGTATATTACTTCAACTACACAGAGGACTTCTCTCTTTGTGTGTGTGTGTTTTTTTTTAATGACTCCTTAATGGATTTGATTCTCACACACCCTTGGACAAGTGATATTATCCCCATTTTATTTTGTAAATAAGCAAAGGCTATAAGAGTACATAGGTTGTTCAACATGCTAAAGATGTGCTACAACACTGAGTAGATCTCAGTTCTCCTCTTGTGACATCCGGAGCTTTGTTCATTACTGAGTGCCAACTTCTCAGTGAATACAATTAAAATCAGAACGAACCTGAACAGAAGGGCATATTCTGAAGCAGCCAAGACAAAAAAGATGTGGAATGGAGGAGAGAGACAAACAAGTCCAAGGTCTATGAAAAAAAAGTATATTACCATCACAACTTGGTCCAAAGTCAGTGATCCCGGAATAAAGCCAGTGGGGACGGAACCCTTAAAAAGCCAGGAAGGAGCCAGGCACCATGGTGGCAGGTTCCTATAATCCTAGTACTAGGGAAGCTGAGACAGAAGGATTGTAGGTTCAAAGCCAGCCTCAACAACTTAACAAGACTCTCGGCAACCTAATGAGACTCTGTTTCAAAACAAAACAAGTTTAAAAAAGGGCTGATAAGTCCAAGGTCTAGATGTTGGCAGAATCCATGTCTGGTGAGGGCTTCCTAGTTCAGAGACAGCCATGTTCTTGCTGTGTCCTCACATGACAGAGAGACCAGGCTGCTCTCTGGGGCCTTTCTTACAAGGGCACTAATCCCATTCATGATTTTTCTGTCCTTATGTCTTAATCGCCTCCCACAGATCTCATCTCCAACTACAATTGCATCGGAAATTAGGTTTCAACATATGCGTTTGAGAGGGACATGAACATTCAGCCTGAATGTAGCAGATGAGGTGTGAGTTCCAGGAGTGGCCCCACTAGAACTGAAGCCACAGGTCACCAGGACTGGATCATATTTCATCCAGAGGCCAAAAGGATCTTGGGCAGCCTTGGAGTACAGTTATCCTGGATCCTTAATGGAGAATGATGCCCCTAAATCCTCTAAACTGCTGGCCTTTAACCTTCACATAATAAAATAGCTACAGTGAACTGCAGGTAAAAGGCCCAAATATGCAATATTTAAGCTGTCTGAGGTGACAAAACCCTGCAGAGAAGGGACTTGCAAAGAACGGATTGCTTCAAACAGTGAGGTTCATTTTATTTTCTTGTTTATTTCCCCAAAACGCCTGCAGAAAAGAAAGAAAATCAGCATCTGAACAGCTGTGGACAATTCACAAGGAACTACTTAGCTCTTCGTAACTGATGGGAATTTATTTTCAGCTTTTAATTTCAATCACGGAGCTGACCCCAAGCCCATCATTACAGTCACTTGCTAATCCTCTCGAGTTAGCGTATTGTCTCCACTGCTGCCTGCAGGTTCTTGTTTTGTTCTGTTGTAGATTTCCCTTTCTCTGAATGCTCTGCTCCAGCCTGATGTAGAGCATGCAGTGGGTGCAGGTGGGTGCATGCACCTGTCTCACCTATGGCACCACTACCCACAAGCACAGATCCTGCCGCAGAGAGGCTAAAATGACCTCGAGGAAGCACAGATGTTGCCCGACTCTCCTGGAATCATCCGTGAGCAGCATTGCCTCGTGCACGCCCATAATTGCCAAGCTCATTTGTAGCCACCACGCTCCCCTGGCCTCATTCCTCCTCTTCTATCCTAAATTGTCCCCTGAAAATATAAGTTCCTCTTGAGCATGTATTACCCAAAGAATAAATGCAGTCGTCTGTACAGACGTGTTTATGCACCGAGACAATAATAAGAAATGACGAGAAGGAACGGTGGCAAGTCAAAAGCTAGTAGCAGCTGATAGCTTTTGTACAAGCTGTCTCAGGCAATTTGGTAAGTGTGGTTTCAGCCCACACGTGGGAGACACCCAGCTGGTTAATAGTCTGCCCCAATCTGCATCAGAGCTTTCCGGCATTGCCTGCCCCCCCAAGTCACACAAATGAAAAAGCAAGTTAGTGCACCTTTGCCATTAGATGCTCACCGCAATGCGGTCCTGTCTTAGCTCCCGAACTCCTTTATTTCAAGCTTGATGTTAGAAACAAAGGATAAAAGGCTGTGTTCGCTTTTTATTTAGTCTGTTATTGGAGTTTTAAAGCCTCTTTTCTTCACTGAAGCCCTCAGTGTCTTGGCAAATATGACAAGGGCGAATAGGCTGGAACCTCATTATGATCCTCGCTGCAATGGTGCTGAATTTCATAGAGGGAGAGTTGTTCTAGCCCTTACTCGATTACCAGGTCCCGGACAGCAGGCCTGAGTGTTATTCCAATATTCATTCCCCCAACAGAGAGGTCTGCAGGGCAAAGTGAATGCTTTTCCAATTGAACCAAATACACAGGACTTTATATTGAAATCACCAAGGGATGCTTTTGCTCCCAAAGAGGTCTCCTTTAAGGGCAATTTTCATTTTCTCCTTTGGCCTTTCTATGCTTTTTTTTTTTTTCAAATTTTCTGACAGGACTTATTACTTTCATAATCATTTATTTGAAAATAAGTTGCTTAAAAATGAAATCTCGGAAAACCCTAGAACCCTGCCACCAAGAGGGTAAATTTTTATTCTGAAAAGCACATAAAATGCAGCCTTCCCTATGATCACCCCAACCTTAGCTTTATAAAATAATCTTCTGCATGGGCAAGAAAGAGCTGTATATAACCTAGTCTTATGTCTTTGAAGTTAACAAAATATAATGATATATAGAAATGTGTGCATACACACACACACACACACACACACGGTACACCCCCTCTAGATGTGTATATCTGTACACATGAGAAGAAACTTCGACTACAGCTTCAGGGTTTTCACTTAAGCATTTAAACAACATAAATTTCCTAGCTGGAAAGGCAACCCAAACCTAGATTCTAAAGATGTATGTAACCTTCTTCCTATAGCCATATAATCAAATATGTCTTGATAAAACCCCTATCAGCATAATTGCTAGAGCCCACATTTTCCCCAACAGGCAAGGGTTTTAGTTTCTCAGCAAAGCAGAAGGGATAGGTTCTGAATTCTCACTGCTCAGCAGCCTCTGGCAGTTACCTTGGTCCATCACAAAGACAAAGGCAGGCTTCTTCACTGATCCTTCCCGGCCAACCTTGGCACCTCTCCTTGTGACCCTGGTGGTTCCCTCAAGAGCTGCCATTTCTTGGAAAGTGTTCCCCAAGATACACACACACCATTGCATTGCAGCCACACTCCTGAGGAATTAGAAGCCTGTTAGAATGGGCATTTGGAGCTCTTTTCCAAACTTCTGCATGCCCCATGGACTAGGGGAATATGTGCACCCCAAATGCTACTGAAGGGTAGTTTCCTCCTCTGTTCTGTCTAGGTGGTACCAGGAAATCCCCATGGGGTGCACACTTCCTGTTCCCTCCCTAACATTTCTAAAACCTCTATTTCTCTTTTGATTGGAAAAGAAAGGTGGATGGAGGGAACAATATTTTGCCCTGGGCATCCTTTCTCTTACTGGATAGTTAGATTTGTACTTGCCTCCCATATTAGTTCAGGATGCTCCAGAATCCCAAAAGGGCCCCCTGCTCTAACTAGTCTTGTTGGGAATACTATGTATGAAAGTCAATGAAGGACAGTGATTCTTTGGTTTAATAAATAAAAAGGGCAAAGAAATAGCAAAGGTTTCTGAGAACTATGGGTGCAAATAATGTAATACCTCTATTTCTCCCAGATCTGTTTCTTTCTGGTTATGGGCTGTTTTCTCCTACCTCCATTAACTTTGCTCCTGGCAATTCTAGGCTCACCACTTACATCATAACGTTAGAGTACTACTTCAGTAGGAAAATCTAGCACAGGGTCCTGATGGCTTAGCTCTGGCTGACATGAGGTTAGGGTACCAGAGAAAACCAATGGCCATTGTCTCATTTGACCCCTTCAAGATCTCCAGATGAAGAAGGAGAAGCCTTAGATGATCAAAGTTGACTTAACTGAAGGTAATGGGTAGTGGGGGGGCACCCTAATCCACATGATGTACCTTCACAAACATATCAAAGTCAATCACTAAACTGAACCTGAGAAGGAGGGAGGGCTAGGGAATGGGGTGGGAATTGGGGAAGGATTAAATGAGAAATGTGTGCATGTATGCCTTTACCAGCTTGTAGCTAACAAAGATGTATGATTACAATGAACCAATTATAAATAAATAAAAATAAAATGCAAATTAACTAAAAAAGATCTGTTTGCAAGTATTCTAGCATTGCTTCAAAGTTGAGGAAACTGAGGCTGGATGGACTTAAACTTTCCTGGCATCTCAGAATTGAAGAGTGGGAACAGAGAGGCCCCCATAATGCTTTAGAAAAACAAGTAGGTAATGATGAATATACTGCAACACTTCATATAAATGCACTGTTTCCAGAAACTGTGCTAAGCTCCTTTAACTCATTCTCTCATTCATCCTTCCATAAACTGAATGGCATAGATTCTGTTGTCATCTTTCCACAGAGGATAATTCCAAGGGACACACACTTTAGTAACAGTAAAATGAAGACTCAGCTAAGTGCATGCTCTGAACCACTCATCTATGATGTGATCCCCTGTGCCCAAAGATCTGTCAATCTATCAGCATTCAAAAGCCAACTTCATGAAATAACAAGGACAAGATACAGTGAAATGGTAAGTTGTGCAAGAGAAAGCATACGTCCTCTTAGGAATGCAGAACAAGAAGAGGACCTAATGTAGTCACGGGAGACTTGAAGGAGGAGGAGACTTCTGGGCTCCAATGGATGCAGAGGAGTTAGCTGAACACAATGGTGAGGTGACTAACGACATTTAAGGAAAAAGTGCCAAGACAACAGCATTTAAATGTCAGCATTTATGACATGAGAAGTGAAGAGGTGCAGTCGAGAACAACCTTGGCATTTTGAGGATGGAGAGAAGGAAATGAATTAAAAGAGGAAGGCTAATCTTTGAATCTTCTTGTTTTCCCATTACTTCATCTCATGATTAGTATTATAATTCAGCGTCACCTTTGGAATCCAATAAAGACTAGGGGTTTTCTATTAAAAAGTGAATATGTAGCTGGGCATGGTGGTGCACGCTTGTAATTCCAGTACTTGGGAGGCTGAGACTGGAGGATCCGGGTTCATGGCCAGCCTCAGCTACTTAGTGAGGCTCTCTGCAACTTAGTGAGACCCTGTTTCAAAATAAAGAATGAAAAATAGGACTGGGAGCCTAGCCTGGAGGTAGAATGCCCCTGGGTTCAATTCCCAGTACTGAAAAAATAAAATAAAAAGGTGAATATGCTCTGCACCATGTCTTATACACAACAGACTGCCAATAAAGCAATTTCCAGGTTTCCTTCCCCAATCAAGCTTATCCATGAAACTCTGGTTCATAACACCTGTATTAAACATTCCTAGGCTGAATTGCTTTCTAGGTAAAATAAAGCCACATACTAGTTACTATGTGAAGTACCTGGGACTCTATTCTGGTAATTTCCACCTCAGTCTAGGAACTTGATGTTTGTGGCCTGAAGTAGCCTTTTTTTTTTTCTGGTGCTAGGGGTTGTATTCTACTTCTGAGGTATACCTCCAGACATTTATTACATTGTTCATTTTGTTTGTTTAGAAACAAGGTCTCACTAACTTGCAGAGAGGACCTCACTAAGTTGCTGAGGCTGGGCACTGACCTGCATGCCTGGCTCTGAAGTAGCCGATTTTTGCATTTGGGAAACAGTAGGAGACATCAAGGAAATGAAAGGAGGCTGTGTGGGGGCAGTAGGGAGAATCTCAGACAGGACCCTGCCCTTGCACAGCTCACAACTGAGCCCCTGGTCTGGATGTTTACCTGGATGTTTCTGGTCACCACTTGACTTTTCCATTCTCCATGGGTTACCGTACCATTCATCATTTTTCAGGGTTCAGAATATTCTTCAGTACCCTGACACATCCTTTCCCCAGCCTACAGACTTAATTCACCTTGCACTGGCCGGCAGAATAAATCCTTTTTAGGTAATTTCACTCTAACTTCTACATTATCAAAAATACAGCTCTGTCTGTATATGAGGTCTCCTTCTATATCTGGAAGGCCATGTGCATGTGATTTTACAGGAAGCCAGGAAGTTCAAAACTTAGTTTAACCATTTCCAGCCTAAAAAGTCTTGGGAAAGATAAAACTCCTTGGCCTCATTTTTTTGTTTTTGTTTTTGTTTTTATTTTGACAAGTGGGAATAATCAGCATGTCTATATTTCACAATTATTATGTAAGAAGAAATAGCTTAGACCTAGTGTTTGGCCCTTAATAGTTGCTTAAAAATAGCATGTCTTTTTCATTTTTATCAGCATGTATATTACTTTACATTTTAAACCCTTGGAGAGCAAAATAGACTTTTTTTTTTTTTTTCAAAAAAATGCTAGAAGTTGGGCATGGTGGTGTTCGCCTATAATCCTATACTTGGGAGGCTAAGGTAGAATGATCACATATTCAAGGGAAGCCTCAGAAATTTAGAGAGACCCTCAAAAACTTATCAAGACCCTATTTCAAAATAGATGAATAAAAAGGACTGAGAGTGTATCTCAGAGGTAGAATGCCCCTGAGTTCAATCCCTAGTACCAACACACAAAACAAAAATGCAAGAAACACATGTATTATTTTTTGTCCTGGGAATTGGGTTAGGAAGTTAACTTTTTGTGGTGACAAAAAAGGAAGAATTAAACAACACTTTCAACTTTTATTTGAAGCATCATGCCTGATTTCCATTAGATGGTGTTACCTAAATTCAGTTTTCTGCTTCAAATGAGATACATGTCCCAATTATTTAGTTAACCATGCAATGAGAGATTTTTCACTTTAAAACATCAGTTATGAATCCCCGTGTTGCTAGGGAGAGATTTCAGTGCCAGGGGACCTTGTTAGATCATTTCTTATAATCAATTAGTCGGTG
Organism: Graphiurus murinus; assembly: GCA_004027655.1. NCBI lineage: Eukaryota > Metazoa > Chordata > Mammalia > Rodentia > Gliridae > Graphiurus > Graphiurus murinus. The sequence goes on along the minus strand of PVLC010000034.1, from coordinate 164,486 downwards.
CCTGGGCAAGCCTATAAATTCTTCAGCTTATTCTCTCCCTATAGCTTTTGATAATTTCTTTTCTTCTTTCCATTGAAGATAAGATACCCAAGAAGCACCCTAAGCAGTTGTCATTGCACTTCAGATAGTTTAAAAGTTACATTCTTTCCTGGCTCAGCTTCTCCCTCCAATAGAAAGCAGGGTTCCACCACAACCTTTCCCACCTAATGGTGACAGGTGAGCAAGCTCGCGGCTCCCCCAGGATTTTGCACAAAGCCACAGTGGCTTGGAAAATTACTGTGGATGCAAAACACCACCATTAAAAGAGCTATTTTAAACTAAATTGATTCTTTGTTCTTTAGCCAATTGGCTAATCCTCCTCTTGAGACATGCTTCCATTTAGGAAAGCTAAAAACACAGTTCGTGGACTGAGACTTAGAGGAGGCGAGGGATATGCTGACATAGACATTAAGTAGGATTGAGCCAAGAGGGCAGCTGCATCCTGATGAGCTACTTGAGGATTTCTCCAAGTTCCGGGCCTCTTGTGGCAGGAGCATGGCTGTAAACGGGCAGAGGAGAAGCCAGGAGATACGGAGAGAGCTAGTCCTGGTGTCCAGATCCGTGACAATGCTGGTTAGGAGGGTCTGTCACTGGAAAGCCGGCCACTGGATTCCAGCATGGTCCTTCTCTCTCTGGGGACTTTTGAAACAGCTCCAGTTTCCCTAATCTTCAAGAGAAAACTGTCATATACAAGTCTCCATCTACATGCACAGTCCTGAGGAGCATCCTTAGGAGAAAAAAAGCAAAATCATTGAATCTACCAGATTGGATCCCACAAGGAAGAGTTTGAGGGTTCAAGGGGTGGAGGGGAACTTTCTGGAATGGGAAAGACAGAAGAAGTCCAGGAAGATGGGGACACAGCCAGAGCCTTACAAACATCTCTCTAAAATGGAGCATTTGAAACATCTTTCTTCTTTCATTTTAAGCATGTGCTATTATTTCATTGTTATATGATATCTATTCAATGCAGAAATATAGATGAATAAAGCCAGCTTGGTGGCCCATGCCTATAATCCTACTACTTGGGAGGCTGAGACAGCAGGATCACAGGTTCAAGATCAGCTTCAGCAGCTTAATGAGACTCTCAGCAAACTAGTGAAATTCTGTTTCAAAACAACTACTATGGAACCCTGCTTTCTGTTGGAGGGAGAAGCTGAGCCAGGAAAGAATGTAACTTTTAAACTATCTGAAGTGCAATGACAACTGCTTAGGGTGCTTCTTGGTTGGGGATATAACTCAGATGTAGAATGCCCCTGGGTCTAATCCCTATTACCACAAAAAAATAAAAGAAGAAAGAAAGAAAAGAATGTAGATAAATAAACTAGAAAGAATACCTATAATTCCCAAATTACTTATAAATTATTTCAGCCATGTTTATATGTTTTGTTTTGTTTGTGGTTCTGATGATGATTGAACCCAGGGGCATTCTACCCCTGAACTATACCTCCAGTCCTATTTTGTTTTACATTTTGAAACAGGGTCTTGCTAAGTTGCTGAGACTGGCCTAAAAGGGTGATCCTACTGTCTCAGACTCCCAAAGACTGGGATTATAGATATGCACCATCATGCCCGGGTTTGTGTATATTTTTTATTATGTCAACAAACATCTTTTACATAAATGAGATATAGTGTTTTTTACCTTGTTGTACATCACTTATTCATTAGGGGTGTGTGTGTGTGTGTGTGTGTGTGTGTGTGTGTGTGTGTGTGTGTGTGTGTGATTGCATAGAATCCCATTGTATTACCAGGTCATATTTTAATATTTTAGTTTCCAAGTTGAGGACATTTGCATGGTTTCTGAATTCTTAGCTATGATAAGCAACTGGAAAGAATACTCTTGACCACACATTAATGTGTATTTTTCTAAACATCCTGTGAGGCTTGATCACCCTTCCCACCCTAGTTTCAATGCTTGATTTATGATAGCTGAGGCAGTCCTGGACTGTTGCCTGGAATTTAAGAAAGCACAGCACCCACGCTCAATCCCAAATCTTCCAAAAGCTGAGTCATTCTGAGCCTCCTCAGAGATTCTGACACTATTCTCAAATTATTATTGAACAGTTCCTTTGTGGTAAACACCCAGAGCATGTGCTTCTAGAGTGATCAGCTGATCCAACCCTGGTAATTACAGCCTAAGGGATACTAGACATGTTTCTACCTTGACCTGTAATGACCTATAATGAATTCAGGTTAGAACTAACTCTTCCAGCAGCCACCTTAAGAAATTCAGAACCCTGACATTATATCACATGGTTCTCTTACTCCCACTCTGCTTTGAATGGTTTCAGAATGATTTTAAACATAGTAACTTTAAGATTGACTGTGCTGGGAGGCTGCACCAGGGAAAGACTGAGGTGAGGAGGTGAGCATAGCAGCCTCCAATTAGAAGTGCCATCCTTACATATAATAAAATATTCAGAGTCTTCCCAGGGATGTCAACTTATTCATAATTGATTTAAATGAATCACTGAAAAAGAGTCCTTTAATCTCTTATATAACATGTCTCTGAAAATTTAATACTGGTATCACAAGTCAATTTTTTAAAAATCCAGCCAGTGTTCCAATACCTAGATGCGCTTGTCATCTACCATGGCTCCATGGCTGCTGCACGAAACACCCTCAGCCCCTGAGGGGGTCCAGGACTTAGGCTCTGTGTGCTTCAATATAAAGCATATCTAGGAGGACACAAAGACATTGTCCTTCATGGAAAACAGCAACATCTTTTATTATATTTCCTCTGGAGAAAAAAAAAAAAAAAACAGCCAGTAGCATGGCCAGATGCGCTCAGAGTCTCTGGTGATAATTATTAGAGTTCAGAGGACTCTTCTCCTTTCTTTCTCTTGTCATGGCTATAGTCAGTTACCAGATGTTTCTTTCTTAAAGGAAGTTTGTGTGATTCTTTTGAAGGTACTCTTTGTTTTAAGGTTCAAAAGTGGCATCTGTGCTGAGGTGGTCTGGTCTCTATGGAAACCAGGGGTTTGGGCCCCATTGTCATAGGGACACAATAATCCCCATATCTGGGTTAGAAATCCCAGGCCAAGTCACATCACATGGCCAAGTCACACATCAAGGAAAGGCCCTGCGAGATGTCGAATGGGATTTATAGCGGTATCTTGGAGCCACTATATGTTTCTTACACTACGCCCTGATAGCTCCTCACAGTGATTAAGTATACACATTACTTTGCACCTGCAGATAAGAGCCAATTGGGCACATCTGCTCCTGAATCTGTGTTCAGCAATATCCAGTTAAGTAGGTTGAACTAGGTCATAGCAAGAAGATGTACACCATGGAAACTGGCAAATACTGTTAATCAGGGCCTTTCTTTTCTTCTTTCTTGCTAAGATCCAGTTTTTAATCATTTACCAGCACCTTAAGGCTTCACGCCTTTGCCTACAGCCCAGTAATTCACCTCCTCTGACCAGCTGTAGTCAAAGAAAAGGCCAGCTTCTGGCTGACCACACATATAATGCTCTTGGGAACATTCAAGATGTATTTCTTTACTAATTAATAAAAGACTAATCTTAGACCTATGAGTGATAGGCATTGTCTTCCATCCTAAGAAAAGACTGAAATTCTTCTTATAATTCTCATTTTCACTTGTACTATTCCCAAGATGCATTGACACCCTGAACTCTCACAGAACTTCAAATAAGGAATTCAATCAGGAACTCTTGAACAGCTTATTATAAATTGCTCAAATGTACATTTGTTAACCCATTAAGGTTTTCAGAACAGTTGTGACTTTCTTGGATTGTTCTGATGGGTGAGCAAAATATGGGTGCAAGCACATCCCTGGTGCCCAGGCTCTGGCAAACATTTAATACTCAGCTGAGTCAGTTGGTTCACATTCCACAAGCCCCAGTCGGATCCTATGTGAGAGCTGCTACTTCCCTGCTGGGAATTGGCTTCTTTCTACATAAATGCATTAAATAGCCACATTAATAATCATCCAAGTGTGGAACTGAGAGATCAAAGATTTGCAGATTATGATTTTATGACAGCAACTTCCTCTGTTTATTGGTTTATTAAAATTTCAGGGTTAAAGTAAACCAAATTTCAGCTATGGTAACATGCATCGATCATAACATTCTCTACCAGGCTACATTAGCAAACAATATCTTTTCTAATTCTTTTCCTTTTCCAGTGGACAAGGAGAATTGAGTAGAAATCAAGATATTTAGAAAATGCTTAAAATATCCCACAGAAGACTAATAGCTCATAGAAGCTTTAGTTGAATACTGAACCCCTCTCTACTTCAACAGACCTTTCTAATAAATACTCTAAAACACCCAACAACTGCTTGGGATAATAAATAATAATTTTTAAAATAAGAGCGCTGCCCTTGTTTCTATGAGTCCCTTTGCTCTTAAGAATATCTCAGCCTACAAAGATTGATATCTACTTGAACTCTTTAAATGGCATGGATCCAATCACCTTTTAGAACAAATCACTACAAACTTAATAACTTAAAACAAAACAAGTACCACAAGTTGAGCATTCTCCACTGTTCAAAAAGTTTTGGATTTTAGAATTTCAGATTGAGGATGCTCAACCGGTAAAATGTGTGCAAATATTCCAAAAAATATGAAAATCTCTGCATTCTGAAACATTTTAGTCTCAAGCACTTTGGATAAGGACTACTCGAGCTTTATCTTACAGTTCTGGAGATCCAAAGTCCAAAATGAAGCCCATAGAACTTAAAGCCCAGGTGTTGGCAGAGCTGCATTCCTTCTGAAGACTCAAGGGAAAAAAATATTTCCTTGCTTTTTCCATCTTGTACAGATGTCCTGTAGTCCTCAACTTGTGACACCATCTTCCATTTTTAAATCATCCTTGTATCTTCTTCAAATTACAATCTCTCTCCACTCCTCCTCCTCCTCCTCCTCCTCCTTTTCCTCTTCCTCCTCTTCCACTACCACCTTCATTTCTCATTACTGGATGATCATAATCTTCCTGCTCTCTGCCTCTCTTGCCTCCTTCTTTCCTTTATATATGCCTTTGTAATTGCATTGGTCATATTAGGTAATCCAGGATAATTTCTCCATCCCAAGATCCTTAACTTAAACCTTTCTTTCATGAAGATAATGTATTCATGGTTTTTAAAGATTAGAGCACAGTTTTCTTTGGGGGTAGTCCTTTTTCTGTTTGCCACAGGGAAGAACCTGCCACAGGAAACTGAAAAGATGGGGGCTTGTAGTTTGTAGTAAAATCATCTGGCAAAATTCATTGCCTACACTAGTTTAGAAGTTAGAAAATGGATTTGTGAATCCAACTAAGGAGACATTCACCTGTGCCAACTTGCTATCTCGAATAAGACAGAGATTAGCTTCAGAGAGAACTATTAAGTTTGCAAGCAGAATTTCAAGAAAATATAAAAGACCCAGTACTTTTACTTTTTTACTTTTATGTCCTGGGTTGGAAAAATAAAACTATTTCACATTTTCCCTCTCTTTAGTCTGTAAAAGATTTAAAAAGTAAGAAATAGCCTGAGGGTTGAGATCAAATCAATGGTTTATCTCTAAGACCTTTTGTTAAAACTTCAGAAAGATTCAACAGAGTACCTGGTTAGACCCTCTCAACTAGACTAAAGAGTGACTTACAATCTTAAAGGCAACATCCCCCTGCACCCTGACACTCAGCCCAAAATAGACAGAGGTCTCTCTTAAAAAGAATTATGGAGCGACTTTAGGGGAACGAAGTGAACCCAGTCAAATTTGTAGAATTCCCACTGAGTTAAATGTATAAAACTTTGTAGCAGCTTGCACTAAAAGGGGCAAAGAAAGTCCAAAATGAAAAGAGGTTCTGGACCCCCAACAATATTCTACAAGCAGGAAGCAGGCAGAGAAAGCTACTTAGCTGCAGACACGAGCCATTTCTTCTGGAAAGGGGAAGAACAGAGGTTAAAGCTAAGAGCTGCAGAAAACAATGGATTAGGCAACCACTGTCACAAAACAGAACTAGGTCCTAGTCAAGTAATATTCTTTTCTCAGAATAAGGAATGCTGATACTATGTGCCTGGCTAAATTCAGAATTTTTATGTGCAGGATGACCTCTGTGTGCTTTCCCCCACTTCTTTCGTTCTTTTTTTTTCTTTTTTTTTTTTTTGGTGGTGGTGGTGATGGTACTGGAATTGAACCTAGAGACATTCTACCTCCTAGCTACAGCCCCAATCTCCTTTCTTATTTTTTGTTTTGAAACAGGGTTTCACTTAGTTGTTGAGAGTCTCATACATTACTGAGGCTATCCTCAAACCTGTAATCCTCTTGTCTCAGCCCTCCAAGTACTGGGATTATAGGAGTGTGCCACCATGCCTGGCTACCCATTTCCTTTTTAGAATGGAAATATCTACTTTGGATATCTTGACTCTGACTTACATCTCACCATAGAGGATTAGATGTAAGGGGCCAGGTAATGTATCTTCTTAGTTCACAGGTGTCAGGATCAAGAGGACCACATCCACATCTAGATCATATTCATATCACAAATTCATAAGTGTCACACATGGTGTTAGGATCAGTTGAAACTTTGGGAATCATAGGTGTAATCCCACTTGCATATGGGAAGAAAACAGAGAGCAAGCTATTGTAGAATCTTAGGTTAATCTCTCTCAATAAGTCATACCTCCCCATATCCATACTTGTGGACTCTCTTATTGCATTGACTCTGAGCTTGAAGGGTTTTTGTTGTTGTTTCTTGTTTTTTTGTTTGTTTGTTTTTTGTTTTTTTCCCTTTTGGCTAATGAGATATCAGCAAACATGACACAAAAGAAAGTTTGAAAAGAGTTTTATGTTTGGGGGTCTTTCTCCTGGGATTCTTCCCCATGTAGCTCAGTCTAGCTTCCATGAGAGTTAAAGAGCATATGGAGAAAAAGAAGTCTAGTCATCAGCTACCCCAGCTGAGCACAGCTCCAGCCACCTTGGTTTCATATTGCTGTAGACATGAGAAAACACATACACACACACACACACACACACACACACACACACACACACACACACACTCGCAGAACCTGCAGAAAATCACCCAGCGAGCATACCAAATCATTACACAGCAAATGAAAACTAAACTCACCAAGAGATGTCTTGCATATTAATGTATCACTTTCAGCCATGCTACAATGCATAGCTACAATGGACCAATATTTTTTTAAAAAAAGATAACTAAAATAGGAATTTAGTAGAAGCATGATCCCAGAGGTTTTGGAGAACAACTGAAGTGCCTTTTTTTTTTTTTTTTTTTTTTTTTTTTTGGTACTGAGGATTGAACCCAGAGATGTCCTAACTCTGAACTACACCCTGGCCCTATTTTATTGTTTATTTTGAAACAGGATCTCGCTGAGTTGCTGAGGTCCTTGCTAAATGCTGACACTGATCTTGAACTTGTGATCCTCAACCCCCCAGTACTAGGATTACAGTTTGTACCACCATGTCTGGCCTGTAGTGTCAATTCAATTGTCCCTTTTCTAGTACCTGGAGCTAGCCCATTGCCCTACCCACTCTATAAATAAAGCTCCCACTATAGCTTCCCCTCTGTTGATACCAGATTATCTCACATAAATTCTATTCCTTATAATCCTGCCCTCATTTAGCTGTACCCAGAAACTTCCAGAATAGTATAGATGGATTCAGGATAATGATTGACAATACTTACTCAAAGCTAAATGAGTCTTTAAAATTATGTCATTTGCAGGGAAATGGATGGAACTGGAGAATATTATGCTAAGTGAGATTAGTCAATCACAAAAAGTGAAGGGTTGGATGTCCTCCCTGATATGCAGAGGCTAGGGAGAAATTAGGACATAGAGGACCTTTAGATAAAAGAGGAGAAACCTAAGTAGAGTGAAGGAGGGGACCTGAGGCAGGCAGGAGGGGGAAAGAAGACTTGAAGTTGGAAACACCTCAATGGTCATGATGTATAAACTTATCAAAACTAATCAATGTGTTGAGGTGGGGAGGAAGAGGGAGCGGGGTGGGAACTGGAGAAAGCTCAAAAAATACTGTGTGCCTGTATGCTTCTATCACTTTGAACTTCATCAAGATGTATGATTATAGTGCACCAACAAAAAATAAATAAAGTAAAATAGGAGCTACCACCATATCTTGTTTCCAGAGATACAAGATATTGTATTTTTGGCAAAAATACCTGATATCATTTTACCTTTATTTTTCCTTTCAGGGTCTACCTGAGCCAAGGCTCCTAAGCAGTCTCAGGGAAATTAGAAACTTTTCTACCTCATGGTTGATGAAGCAGATCCAAGTACTTCAGTGCCCAAGTCCCTCCTAGGAAGTCACTTCCATGCCTAGGAAAGGATGGGAACTCTTCGGAGGTCTAGTTACAGCTCAGCTCACTGTGTCATCTCTTAGAAAATGAAAGAGGGAAATGAGCCAAGAGGCTCCTTCCTCACTGCCAAGGACACTGGAGAGGACAGGCTTCTACCTTTGCTGTGAATCTGCTCCTGCCCTAGACCAACAAGGTGGGCAGGGCTGTACCATCATCTCCACTTACTAGGGTGGGAGTGGGGGGGAAACTGAGGCCTCAGGATAAGAGATTTACACATGATCCCAGAACTTGTAGAGGATATTAAACACAGCCTAAATCCAGGTTCCTCTTTTTGTTATCATTATTATTATTATTTTTTTTTTACTAGGGATTGAACCCAGCATCATCGGTCATTCTACCTTTGAGCTACATCCTCAGTCCTATTTTATTTTTTATTTTGAAACAGAGTCTCGCTAAGTTGCTGAACTGTCCTCAAACCTCCTGTCTCAATCCCCCAAGTACTGGGATTACAGATGTGCACCACCATGCCCAGCTCAGATCCCTCTTTGACACTTTATTCTGATAAGACATTGCTTTTTTGTGGAAACCTGAACCCAAGCTCTGGATCTTCCTCTTCATCAGTAGGTGACATTGAACTCAGTTGTGACTTCATATGCGATCTGTGAATGATGATTGTGGTAACATCACAAAGTTGCTGTGAGAATTAAATGAGACAGGGCAGACGGGAAATCAAAATGTACAGCAGTTAAGCATGTAGGCACTGAGCCGGATGGCCTAGCTTCAAATCCCAGTTCTGCTACTTCCAAGCTGTGTGGCCTGAGGCAGTTGTTCTGTTTCTCTGTACCTCTATTTCCACTACTTTAAAATGGAGACATAAATAGCAGCCTTACCTTGGAGGATTTGGAGAAGATTAAAGAGAGGCTATTATATGAAAAGCTCTCATAACACAGTCTGACTTACAGTTAGCATCAGCTCTTATTATGTGAAGCCTGACGTATGTTAAGGAGTAGTCAGTTGGCTACAAGTCCAGTGCTCTTTTCACTGTGCCATGAAACTACAAGACTTTTGCATCAAGTGGTTCACTCAAATGTCCAACTGCTCAATTTCTCTTAGTTGGCATGGTCAAAGAAAAAAAAAAAAAAAAGAAGAAGAAGACGTCTTTACTAGAATGAATAGGAAGTTTGTCTCTGCTTTGATGAGACACACATTTTCTTTTCTTTTTTTTTTTTTTTTGGTTTTTGCTTGATGGTACTTGTCTGTATTAAATAAATTATTCACTATAACAGAAGAAAATGCTGAACATTTTTGAAAAGAGACAGCTCAGGACCACCTAAGAAAGCTCTGTGGTTCCCCTGTGGAGTTGAGCAGACACCCATAAGGATCAGTGTCTCAGGGAACCCAGACGGTACGTCAGCCACTAAGCAAACCTGTCTCAGCCTCCATCAGCAGCTGTGACTCTGCGCTCTGGGGATGAAGGGGGGAAGTCAATCAAACATGAATAAATCTCAAGCCTTTAAAACAGAGGAATTTAAAGACAGAATTCCAATGAACATTCTGGGGGAGCTCCGTTATATGCACCTTTAACTCTTTAGATGTTAAATATATGCTCTCAGGTGGAAGACAGAGAAAGTCAGAGAGTCTGGGAGTCAGAAAAACAATTGTACAAAGAATGCAGTAATGACTCCCACCACAGTTGCCCTCCACAATTTGTGTGCCTGGGAGTGAGAGTGGCAGGGGCCTGATTCTGCTGACCTCCCAGGAGATTCCGAGAAGAATCTCCCCTCACCGCAGTGAGAGTGAATGCAGGCTTATCTTCTCATACAGCTGGCTGCAAATGCAAGCCAGCATCTTCTCTTGTGCTCAAAGAAAGGACCATGTGCTCCAACAGCGGAAGAAAAACTGGACCCAGTAAATGTTCCCCTCAGGTGCCTTCCTAAGCACTTTACTGTGTAGCCTTAACAACAGGAGATTGTCACCTTAGATGCAATTCCTATGTCGTGTGTTCCTCAGAGCATATTTAAGAGTTTCCTCCCCGAGTTCTTAGATGTTACCTGGGAGAAAGAAATCTTAGTAATCCTGTAATGCAAGAGAGATCAGGCCTTCTAATTTCACACCCATACCTGTTTTGATGATGTATATGATTTCAATCTTGGGGAGGGGGGCAGGGACATTTATCATTGTTTTACCAATCTAATAACTATTGTATCTTCATCCCATACAAATAACTCAGTGCATTGAAACTAGAACCACTGAACTTCAGCAACATTCCCAAAAGGGATCAGAATGTGTGCAATAATCAAGTCAGTAAGGTAATTCCTTGGAGAAAAACTTTGCATAACTATAGAAATGTGCTTTCATCTTCTGGTATGAAGATGAAAGTGTCTTCTGATAGGGTACTGTCACTAGGACTTGTTTTAAGTTCATCTGAAACTGACTTGTACTGAGTAGATTAAAGTATTGCTTCTCCTAGGTAAATGTATGTATGGGGGGGGTGCTTAAAGAGACTTTATAGGACAGAACTTTTAATACATAGGAGATTCAAGTAAAAAAAAAAAATCTGTTTTCATTAGTTAAAATTTCCTAAACGCTTATTTGGATTGCATTGCATTTTTATGAATTATGAGATTACAACCTTGTGAAAGAAAAAGGAGATGGAGACATTTGTCACTGCTTCACCAATCTAACAACTATTGTGTCTTATCCCATACAAGCAACTAAGTGCATTGAACCTACAACCACTGCACTTCAGCTGCATTCCCAAAAGGGAATGAATGGAATGTGGGATGGAATTGAGCACATCCTCCCTTTCAAGGCTAACTCTTGCTCCTTGAGGGCTGATGGGAAGCCATGATACTCCCCAGCCCAACCATGCCACCAACCCATTCATGACATAGCCAAAGTCAGAGCAAAAGATACTTAGAAGTCCATCATGATTCAACTAAAATTAAATTTAGAAGTTTCAAAGGTTTAGAAATTAAAAGATGTATCATTGAGAAAGAGATATTTGGGCACCAGTGAAATTGCTGAGTGCTCAGCAGAGGCAAAGGGCTGCTCTAAATTTATGCGTCAGAGGCTCTTCTAGTGGTATCTGGGCTTCTTAGGGCTAAGAAATCCTCCTCCCTTTCTCAGCCTCAGGGAACTAGAAGAGCTACAGCTGCCAAAAAGTACTGGCAGCAGTAGGGAGAAAAAAAAAATCTGGGTAAGTTGAGATGAACTTCCTATCCCTCAGGCTAATATATACGGAGTGGGCAAAAGCAAAAAAATAGAATCTCCTCATCACCGTCTTCCCCTCAGAATTCTCTGAGACCACTATGCTGTTGACAATAGCAATATGTATTCCCTCACGCAACCACTGAAGACTGACTTCTATAGCAAACATCCTGTTTTTCACACACGTTGATTCTCTCTCTTATATTTTTCAATTTTCTAATCCATTTCTTCCAATAGCTTCCAAGAGAAAAGGGGAAAAAGCTTTCAAACCATAATGTGAAAATAGACAAATGAATAACATATGCATGTATGCTTCTGTATGCATTTAAGTGAGCATTTTGATTCTGTCGACAAAGCACAAAAGGAAGCACGTTCCAGAAAATAAATTCATTTCTCAGACATAATTCAGGCCTTCCAAAATCAAGCAGAAGCCCAATTATTTGATTATGTGAACTTGATAATGGCTAACCATGCATCGCTGGTCAATTACATGCAGGAACAACCTCGTTGAGCACCAGTGTTTATGTTGTGCCATCTATGGCATAACATTTAAACCCTTAAGTTTTAAGTAAGCATAGGACCACTTACAATGGTCCTAAATAATTAACTCTCCCAGACATAATTTATCCATATAAGGAGGTTCAAATAATCTTTACTACCCTTTCCAGCTATTTAATTCTCTAAAAAATAGTTAAGACTTTCATTATACTTAAAATATCAACATTTTATAAAGTCTAAACCAAGTGAAAGTCACAAAATTAATTTAATAAAGCAATGGTTAAAAGTTATAAAGACAGGTTCTGATTGTGGTGCTTCTGAAATCTGTTCTGGTTATCTGTTGTTGCATAAAACCACACCAAATGTAATGGCATAAACAACAGTAACCAGTTAATATTATTCTCTCTTGTGGGACTCCATAGGCAGGTTAGGTTCAGGGTTTCTAAAGTAGTTAGAATCAGATGGTGGCTCACAAGTCTAGCTATTGATGCTGGCTTACAGCTGTGACTTCAAAAAGTGATAATGACCAAAATATCTATATGTAGCTTAGACATTGGTCACAATATGGTGGAGGAGTTCCAAGAGGGAACATTCCAAGAGCTAAGAAAGCCAACTGTGTTCTTTTTCATGACCTATTCTAGAAATTACTGCACCACTCCATTCAGTACTATACTAGCAAGCCACTGATGCCTGTCCATATTCAACCAGAGAGGAACTCTGCTCCATTTACTGATGTAAAGAATGTCAATGAATTTACATGATGATTATTGATACTATTACAATTGCTTTGTTCAAGTTACTTGATATCTAGGGCTCTATGGTCAACACCTTATTAATATTTGACTTTTTAAGTGTTTAAAAGTCAGTTATATAACAGCAGTAGTCAGCTAAATTTCTTCAAATATTTTAATTTAAAGATAGCAATACCAATGATAATATTCAATGTTTACTGTATGATTACATTTAAGGCTAAGTGCCTTAAATGTGTTCTAAGGTCCCTACATCTTAGGTACTATTATTATCCCCTCTAATTCCTATAGATTCACCTTAACTGAATTCAGAGAAAGAAATTTTGTTAGTTCAAAAGTAATAAGTTTTGTTAGTTCACAAAATCTATGTTTTCAATTCCCCATGCAAAGATTGTAAACTTTTCTTTAGAGTTTGGTGGCAGTAATATTATTTTGGTTTAAGACATATTTTCAGCACACTGATCATTATCAAGGAATATTACTTATTCTTTATACAGAGAATGAACACAGTTTCTTTCTCAAGAGTAACTCATCCCTAAAGGGATATCATTTCATTAGAGGACAAATGTATGTTACAAATCTGCCTTCAGCCCCTCTGCAAAAGTCCCTTGAAAGCATACTTGAGGATGCCCATCTAATAAAGAAAGCACTCCTCCCCCAGGGGGTACACTTGGGGCTCATAGCAGGCAAGGCTATGGTGAAATTCTAAGAGTAGAACTTTATAAAAAATACCACATCCCAAGCTCAAGTATTATTGAGCATTGAAAAAGCCTGCTCCCAGTCCAGAGCACCCTTAGACTACACTCATTATTTTGAAACACAGCCACAACCTTATTAAAAGGTGTGTGTGTGTGTGTGTGTGTGTGTGTGTGTGTGTGTGTAAGCCAGTGCCAACATGATTGAGGACTTAGCTGAAGGGTGGGTATGTGGAGAGGCCAGGGGTTAAGGAAGAAGAGCACACACTCTCACTGGTTATTGACACATAGACCAAGGCAAAGGCACCAGAATGTCAGATCATCCTGAGTCTTCTACCTCTACACCATTTTATTGTAATGGGCAAGAGCCTTGCAAGGAAGCTGGTGAGCAGGGTGGGATGGTACTAAATAAGCACGGCCTGGCTGCTACCCCTCTATCAGCATCTCCAAAGGACCACAAGGACAATTTGGAAAAGGTTAGAATCAATTGGACACAATTGCCCACAGGGAGCCTGAAGCCCATTCTATGTTAACCTTGGGTTAAAAAAAAGAAGAAGAAATAACAGAAAAGTAGAAAATGCCTAAGGAAAGGAGAGAAAAGAGCAGATACTGCCTAACTTTCCCTTCCAAAATTCATTCTATGAAGAGTTTCCCAAGCACAGTCAGTACTCAAGGGTCTGGGGTTTTATTGTATATTAGTAGAGCAATAAGTGTATGCAATAAATATATTTAAAACTGGGGTTGCTTGAGTAAAAATCTGCCTGAAAATAAATCAAGCTGGTCTCTTGAGAAATATAGAAGAAAACTCAGATCAACTTAATAATCAGGATTAGGAGAATGGTTGTTATGCTGTATGATTTTTGCCATTCTCAAATACCCAGTGAGTAGTTGCTGCTATGTTGTGAAATTTCAATCAAGTATTTAGTTCTGAGGTGTTACCCAGACTGTTACTGCATATGCTCTTCAAAGGTTGATGGGGCATTCTCTGGGATTTTTCTGGCTTCTTATTCGAGGAGGAAACAAGCAAGGTCTCCAGGTCATAACAGTGGCTGTTTTAAGGACTGGTCCACACTAAGCCACCAAAGAAAGTTCTAAGCCCAGGCTCTGTGACTTGTTTCTAAAAGAAGACATTCAGTACAGCCAAGTACTCAAATATTCAAAGGTACCCTAATGTTCTCTGAAAATGCAAGGGGATTCCAGAGCAGACACTTTACCTTCAAAAAGACCAAATTTAGAGACATGAACAAAAATGGTGAATGACATTCATGAAAAGTTAAGACACTGTATCACAGCTTTGTTTTACATTTTCACACTGGGTATGCTAGCACTTTTTTCCTTGTAGTAGGTAATCACTTTGCTCCCAACACAAAGATTCAGAATTAATAAGTATTAAGTGTTTGCTATGTGTCAAGGACTCAGCAAGGTGCTTTCAAACATTTATATCTTATTTGATATTTCACTCCTCATCTGAATCCAAAATCCACTTTCTTATCATATTATATGACTTGGATAAATTACAATTTCTAGGCCTCAGTCTCAGAGATATAATGGGAGCTATTTTTGTACCTATCTCATAGGATTATTGTCAGGATCAAATAAAATAATGCCTATTTATACAGATAAGGGTTTTTGACATGAAATGAAAAAAAAAGACTTGAAGGGAGAAAAACAGTTGGAGAAAGTATAAAGGAAATCAAGATTGGTGAGAAGGTTGAAGGAGTGGGCCCTAGACAGACAGGAAACTAACAACTCCCAGAAATTAATTAATTTGCTATAAACATCTTCCAATATTTAATAGCTACATTTTCCAGTTGTTTTGCTCAATGTTTATGGTCTCAAACCAAAAAAATCTAATGAACCATATTTGGATTCTGTGACTGACCTTTAGGTATAGATATAGAATGTCCCCTAAAGAGTTCATGTATTGATGATCAGAGGTGGTACGATTGAACTGTGAGAGTTCTAATCTTGTCAAAGGATAAATCCATTGTAATGGATTTACTGAGTGGTAGTCTAGGCAGGTGGGATGTGACTTGAGGGAGTGGGTCCCTGCGGGCGTGTCCTTTCAGATTATACATACATCCAGGAACTTCCTTGTCTAACTGTGTTTCTAGCCTCCATGACTTGAAAGAGCAGAGTTCCTCGACTCATGCACATGTTCTCTCTCTCTCTCTCTCTCTCTCTCTCTCTCTCTCTCTCTCTCTCTCTCACTCTCTCTCTCTGACTCTCTCTCTCCCCCCCAACCCTTTCTCTTTCTCCTTCCATGTCCTGAGTTCCACAGACTTACCTCTGCCTGACATGAAGTGCAACCTCTAAAATCTCCATAACTGTGAGCTAATAAATCTTCCTTCCTCTAAATTGTGGTCATCAGGTATTTTGGGTCACAGCAGTAAGACTGTTGATTGAAACACAATGAAAGGTCTGCTAAAAGGGACTCCATCAAATCCAATGGCACAAGACAAGGCTCTTGGATCAACACTTATATCAAGAGCACATGTACCCAGAGAGAGGTAAGTCTCCCAGAGAAAACCAAATATCATCAGAAGAGAATGAGTGCTACATAGTCACCCAGGATGACAGAAACCCAGTACAACATAAAAAAATATGTGTCAGAAGTCAACAAGAGTCAATTACTCATATCATTCCTATGATGTGGTTTTTGTTGTACCTATTTTGAAGAGAAGTAAAGAGATTAACTAATTTTTCTAAGTCTTAGTCAAAATAAATCAATTAAAGCACCTAAACTCCAAGACCAACACTTTTCTAATCAGAAGAAATATCATAAAAAGTTGGGGGGAGGGGGGAGAAGAGTTAAGCAGATGGGTATTGAGCAAAATCTGTGACTTTGGTCTTTAAACCCACTCTTCTTTGGGAACAGCATTAATTTTCAATGCCATGTTGTTAAGTTGATGCAGACTGTCCTGTGATCTCTGGATGTCCATACCTGTGGGGCTAGGTATCACTACTTCCCTTGAGAAAGCTTTCTGCCCAACATAAGAAAAACCAAACTTCCTCAGAGAGGTTAGAAAGGTATAAGTACAAGTTTTAACCTCCTGTTTTCTGATGAAATGGATAGGGGATATAAATGTTTATGAAGCCAGACACACATGAATTTTTCAGCTAATCTCACATGCAGGAGAGGCCACCTGAGGCAGTGGAGATAGCAGAAGGAATTGGTATCTTCAGACTGTTATCTGGAGAAGTTTTCCCAAGTCTAAGATCCCAGTCATTTCTAATTGATAGCAAAGTCTGTTGCCACCAGCAAAACCACTAAAAATTGAAGAAAAAGAATACATTTGTTATCATGGGTTGCTTCCCACTTCTGGCCCACAATTACATTTCCAAGAATTGCCAGTTGAGCATGTAGCAATAGTCTTTGTACTTTAGATGGTGAGTTAGAAGTGGGAAATACTAAATTTGCCAATTTTCCTTTAAAATTCTAACATAGCAAGACAGTCACTAAGAATTCTCTTTGCATAAAAACCAGATAGGCCCTTTGGGAGAAGTGGAAAGAGAATTTTAGGGAAGATCAGACATTAGGATAAATATTTCTAAAAGACAAAAAATAGGAGTAAAGAATATATGAAAAGATAGGGGACTGGATATGGCACCCAAGCAGATATTCACACTAAGGGGAAAAGCATCAAGATACCCAGATTCTTCCTCTAGTCATGGAGTTTCAGTATTGTCCCTGAGTGACACTTTCTGAGGGAGGTAATGTCAGGTGTTTTTCAAGCCCCAGAGTTCTTCCCAAGTCCATGGGCAGAAGGGATGTTGCACTGAATGAGTCAGTCTCCTGGGGGTGGGCTATGATTCCTGAAGGAAAGAGACTCAGATGAGACAGGGGCAGCAGACTGATAGCAAAGAAGCTAAAGGTGACAGAAGAGGTGCAGCACACAACCCCCCTGGAAAGAGAAGTCGCTGGGACTAGAGACAAAGACTGCAAGTGAGGACACAAAATGGCAGAATAAATTTTTTTGTTTGTTTGAGAAATTGTACCTTTTTTATTGTCGGTATATTGTAATCATACGTCTTGATGAAGTTCAGCATGGTAAAGGCATACATGCACACAGCACTCATTTATTCCTCCCCCAGTTCTGTCTTATTCACTCCCCCTTCAGTCTTTCAAAGCTTATCACAGCTTTGATAAGTTTGTTTGCACAAAATAATTGACTAGTTTTCCCTGGTCACACAGCTAGGATATGACATGCCAGGTTTTAATTCTCTGTAGTATAACTTGAGGACCAATACATGCCTCTCCACATTACTTTAGAGACATCGCCCAACAAAGTCTCCTGGGAACAAATTACTAGAAGAGGAGGCCTGGTCTCTTAGAGAGCCAGAGTAAGAATCAAGAAGCTTGTTCTTGACTCCCAGATTCACAGTCATATGTTGGCGTAACTTGAAGCCAACAATCATATCACCTTTCCTGGGCCTCAGTTTTCTTCATCTGTAAAATGGAGGTAATGATACCAGCCTGGAGTCTACTTCATTCTTATCTAAATTAGAGTGCAATCATGTATATCACAAGTACTTTATAAATTATAGAGCAAACTATCATGAGCATGAGCTAAAATATACTACAAAGACTGGGGATGTAGCTCAATAGTAAAATATTTTCTCCAAGCATACACAAGGCCCTGGGTTCAATCCCCAGTAACACACACACACACACACACACACACACACACACACACACACACACCAAATAAAAACTTAATTTGCCTAGCAAAACCTACCAGTATACTGAGGCTATTTTGTGAGAAGAGGGGAAAGGGCAGAAAATAACTTAAAGAAGAAATGCTAGTTGTACTCTCTGATCCACAAGTAAAGTGGGTACCAGTAGGGGATGTAAAGCTATTCAGAGTATTTATGCCACCAGATCTAAGATCTAAGCATTCCATATTACCCAGGCCATCTAGAGACTGTAGGCTGACTCATATAGCCAATTATCTCAATTATCTTCATTTCAATGCAGTTATATTCCAAGGATTATGAGAGGTATTATAAAAGAAGATTAATTATAATGGCAAATTTCATCAAGAAGGTCTAAAAATAATTTTAACTATGTTGCCAACACTACAGGTTATTAAACATCTTTAGACTAGAAATAACATAAAAGGAACTTCTAAAATTAGAGAACTCTATTTGGTAGGAGGAAGGAGAGAATGGAACTGTCTATTGCTGTGGGTAGTGATGTAACTCCATGATAATTTCTACTTTCCTTGTCCCATGCCCTTGCTTCTTCTCATTTCTCTATTGAAGTCCCATTTCTTCTACCCATTACAAAATGTTGAATATAAATATTCCTGTTTCATGAAGCATGCAGTCAGAAGGGATATCTCTCCTATGAAAATCACTCTATTTTTCCTATAATTTTCCAAATGGGTTAGGAGGAAAGAATTAAATATTTAACAAAAACCCAGAAATATTATGGCTTAAGTAAAGAGAAAGTTTATGGCTTTCTGTATTTCCTTAAACTTATACCCCAGTTTGGTGGTGCAACCCTGCTCCACCCAGTTATTTGAAAACCGAGGCTGCTAACTTCCTTTGGCTTTGTCATCCTTTTGAGCACTATCCTTCATATGGTTGAAGCCAGGCCACAAATGCATTCATAAAAAATTTAAGGTAAAAAGAAATTGCAGAAATCTAGAGAAAATTATTTTATCTTAAGCAAGAAGGGCAGATCTTGAACACAGCATTTCTGCTCATATCCAACTGGTAGAACTATTAAATGGCCACACCCAACTACATGGAAGGCTGGGAAATGTTCTTTGTCACCAGAGCAAAGGGATCTTTTGAGTAACTGGTTGTTTCCTCCTCAAATTCTTCTGGGACTTCTAAAGACATTGACATTGAGCTCTTTGCATACGTGTTTTATTTTCTCAACTCATTGCAATCTCCAGAAGTGCAGGGATGACTGAAATTCATGGGACTGGACTTTGGCACCCTGATAGCTCACTGTCCGAAGCTTAGGTGTTCAATTAAAACTGAATGAGTGAATGGCCACCTTATTTAAGTCTGTCCACTGCTACTAGTCTATTAATTGGGTTTCATTGGTTTTAGGCAAATCTCTTGAACTCATTCTTGTCCATTTATAATATAATAAAGAACAGTATTATATGAAAGCATAAAAGATGACTCAAAGTATGAAGTGTTAAGAATCACACAATAGATAAGTCGACCCATAGCGATCCATGTTTACTTCTGTTTGGCTCTGGCCTTATGTTGTAAGTTTATGAAGGAATGAGTCCTACATGCATTTTAATTGAGTAAAGAGAAAGTCATGCCACAGAATGCCAGTCATGACTCAGGCAGCAGAGGGTTGCAGAAATTTTTTCTATGCTTCCCAGAAGTCAGTGCTAAGGAATATTCAAGGAGAAAACATAAAGTAGCTCAATAACACTAAGATGGTGAGACTGCTGGACAACAGAAGCTGTTCACAGGCTTACAGGCTGTCCCTCAGCTGTAAAAATTCTTGCCTCAATGTAGAAAACAACTCTCTAGGAGTCAAAAGACTAGCAAAACAATCAGCACCACAATGTGATAGCTTTGTGACCTTGGGAAAATCACTTCCCACCTCTGGTTTTCTTTTTCCTCACTTGAAAAAGAGGAGCTTAACTGATTTCCAGCAACCCTGCCATTTCTAGCAATGTATGACTTTAAGGAGCTTTTCATAACTCACTGGCCCTTGAAAGGATAGCTCTTTCCCTTTGCTGATAAATATAGTCTGTTTGCTCAGCAAGATGAAGGAACATAATAAATATTCAAGCCAGGCACTGTTTGGACTGTGACACAGTTTAACAATGCTAATCTGCTGCGTAGCAGTCAATGCCTGCATCAGCTTCACATATTTATAAAGATGTCATTATCATCCAGTGCTTGGGTCAATTTTAAACTCACATTTTCATTGGTAGCTTCATTTAGCCATCTCTCTGCCACTGGTTTCTAACTGAGTCTTCAGCACGTAACAGAGGTCATACTGGCAAAAGGAAAGCAAATCTCCACATATATTTTGGAAATATAAATACTATTTCAGGATCTCTACACAATGGCCCAAGTTGTCTCTTTAGTAATCTGGATGTTCTGAGAATAGATTAATTGCTGCCCTGGTCATGGGTGATTTTGCAGATTATCCCAGTTCAGCACCCTGGACAGAGGTACCCTGCTAAGTAAATTGGTAGCTGTGACTCTGAGATGCTAAGAGTCTATTCGGTGGATTGGAGAGAAATGCCTTCTAACTTAAATAGGGCAGAATATCTTTGCAGGCAATGTAGTGAAAAGCTACCTTAGTTAGTCAAAATTTGCATACACAGCAAATAAGAGATTGCTATTTTCCAAAGAAATACTCATAAAGTGAGGAGAAAAGAAAAAAAAAACCCTCAGACAACTCTCACTACTATCTATTACTGTAAAATGCCAGAAGCAATTATGATGTCATGTGTTGTCTAAAATTGGAGCAGTGAGACAGCTTGAGATGCAGTCAGAGCTAATAAACCAAATAAAATCCACCGAGTTTTACTGCACTGGATTGTTTCTTTCACAATTATGGGCAGCAAGAAAGGCACCTGCCACATTATACTCAATTTATTCTTCCTTTATTTTCTCTCTCTTCTTTACTTCCTTTGTTAAAACAAAGTATGTGAGGTTGGAGTGACTGGGGATAAAGAAAAAAATGCCTTCCTGGATCACTCTGATGAAACTCATTGTTGCAAGCCTTGAAAATATCCCCTAATTAAAAATATGTTTTCCCATTTTGTACTTAATTTGGCATTAAGCCTCTAAGAGAGGAACAAAGAGCTTCCCACCTTAAATGAAAAAGAGAAAATAAGAGAGATGCTTGCCACTCAGGATACATCTAAAAAATTTTACCTTAGGAAGTCCAGCACTAGGGGGCTAATTTCCAAGGTAATTCTTTAATCAGTTTCCTAAATCCAAACATATACTTCTTTAATTTCATTTGGATTTGATAGCATTAAGTTGAGAAAATTCAAGAGCTTATTTTTTTAATTTTCTATGTGATGAAAACACTCCCACTTTCCATGCAATTTTCAGATAAGATCAATTCTTTTACTTCTCTCGAATGCTAAAGCAAGTTGAGCTATGTAGGAAACTTCAGGACCCAGGAACCACCAAGTTCTTTTTTGCTGGAGTAGTTAAAATAGCTACTTCCCAGAGTCAATAACAGGAATTTATACAAAGAAAGGTGAGAGAGCGAGAGCGAGAGCGAGAGCGAGAGAGAGAGAGAGAGAGAGAGAGAATGTGTGTGTGTGTGTGTGTGTGTGTGTGTGATGTTTATTTTCCTCCATGAGCTGTAAAACCCATCACATCTCACTGATCAAAGAAGATTACATCAAATGACATCAAAATGCAAACAATCCTTTCCACTGGACCCAAGAAGCCTTCATAGGCCACATTTTTCTGCTAACCTAAGCATCCTGTGCTATCCACCTCTCTCCAGTCCTACATATGGTGAGGAAAATCTTCATGCAAAAAGCAAACATGATATTAATTATGTGATCTGCATTTATACGCAAATCATGGCAACTCTTAGACAACATCTGTTGAATGCCTAGGCCCAAAACACCCAACTCCATAGGGATGGTGTTTGCTATGCCCTTTTGGGCATCACTAGATTGATTTTCATGTTCTGGCTAAACAAACAGTTAGTGAGGCTGAGCATTGTTCCTTGCTTTGCACTGAAGACCCAATTAGCAAACCCGGTCAGAGAACAGGTCAAGAATAGAAGTTCAGACGGACTCCTCTAGGCCAAGTCTTTCTTCTTTCTAAACAGCTTTCCACTGACCTTTGTCCTCATCACAGGTGATCTCCTATAAAACGTGTCACCAAATGCCATGTGGAGAGCCAGAGAGGAAATAAATCGCAGTTTATCCAAATATCATGTGTCACAGCACAGTCAAATCAAATGGCTCTGGAAAGATCATTCCTGATAAAGAATGAACTGCTTGCACAGCAAGGTAAAGATATTGGTCAGGAAACACTCAGAGCTGCAGAGGTAAATAAATACACTGGATATGTAGATATAGACCAAGGTAAGAACAATTTAAGATGGACCTTTCTTTTAATTCATGATAGACCATCTCTACAGTCTCAGTATGTTGGGGATCCCCTGTCAGTGATAGGGACGTCTTGTCATTGACTACACTTTAGACTGCCACTATAAATTCCCATGAGATTTATGATTTGCTGAGGCTTTTTGGCGGAGTTATAGACCCATAATATGTCAGGAATGGCAATCTGGCCAGCTATTTCACCCACTACACATTTCAGAGATTATAGTCTTCTAAACACCACGGGGCTAGAAGACACAGGTCATAAATTCATCAGGGATTAGAATTGTGGGGATGATGTTAGACATCTGACCCATAAAACACATTTGCACTGACATGGCCTGGCTGTTTGTCTCCTGTAAGGTGCAGTTGGATAGTGGACCTGTCAGTACATAAGATGCCCCAGAAGGAAAACAAATTAACCACAAATCCATCCAGCTAGTTCCTCTGTAAATCAATATCAGCAGGTGTAGTCTGGGGTCTCTGTCCAGTAGTTGTACCTGGAATAATCACCTGGATAACATTGTCTTGTTGACATGCTGATGGAAACTAGAATGTCCCAAACAGTGAGGAGCTCACCATCTTGGAGTCTTTGCTGCCTCCTTTGTCCTCTGTCCTCAAACACTCACTAACTTGACCCTTCTCAGGAATAGCAAAACTGGTGATTAGAAGAGTGGGGTGAGGGCCACTCATGAACTGTGCTTTCAAGAAAGGGCAAATATTTTTCAAATAATGGACCCATTCAACCAGAAACATTGATCATCAGTTCCAAGCATTGAAGATGGAAAAAAAAACCAAACAAACAAACAAAATTAACAGTCAGCCCTAACTTTATAGAGTTCAAAGTCTAGTCAAATAGACAAAGTAAGTGATATATGACACTACCACCTAACTATTGGTCTAAGATACATCCCTGGGGCTGATTCTAAATGTTAATGCCTATTGATTTTAACTTGAACATTTTTAAAATTAGCTTTCTCATTTCTGACCACCAGTAGTTTAAACTCACCAAGCCACCAACACTTCCCTCCTATGCAGATCATCTGAGCTAGATGAAGCAAATGACATTGTTGTGATCCCACCTAAAGTAGAGCAGAGGGCCAAGGTCTCTTCACAAAATGTTTTCATAGTTTGGATTACCATGCTTCACACAAGGCTCCATGTGTTCAACACTAGAGAAAACTATAAAGCAATCCTAGAATTAGATATCTTTGTCAAAATCGATGTCTTAACTTTTCAACCACATCATGCCCACATACTCTCCTTTTGCTTCATGTAATCTTGCTCCACAGTGACTTCCCACTGCCTGGTCCATGAAAATACATCTTTTGCAACATACACCTGTGAAGCACATCCTATTTCCCAGTGCTTCCCAGAAAGCAGTTCCTTTCTTACATCATCCAAGTAAGTAGAAACCATAGTTTAATGTAAGGGGAGTTGAGGGTGCCCTTCTGAATGCAAATATCTCCCTGCCCTTAATCTTTCCAGAAAAGAACCATTTGGTTGAGTCTTGAAGAATTTTTAGTCAAAATTACTGAGTAAAAAGTAAATTCCCAATGAGAACCTAAATCTTTATATGTGTAATGAAGAGTGTCTCCTCACATCTAGTCTCATCCAAATATAAAGCTTATTCTCTCCTTCCTACAGCACTTCTGCTTCTCTAGTATCCTATGGTTGGGACCCATACATGTCTCAAAGCACAAAAATAGTTGATGCCCTTTCACAACAGTTAATGAGTGAGGTCTGATGACACATACCTTCCTGAAGGACAATCCACGAACCACCTACAAGCAGCTTTCCATGAAATGTCTGCATCTCACAAGGGCCATGTAAATAATAATTCCACTCATGTGGCTCCTTTGCCTACCTGAAAAGGTACTCAAGCCACTGGGAGTAAATGGTCTGCCTGTGAGGGCTGGGCTTCCAAGGAACTACCTAGTACTTTGCTTGGCTATTCCTATTACCTATCCCATCCTACCTCTGCACCTGCTTAGTACCACTTCCCCTATTAACACACCTCCTTCCTGTCTCCCCTCCATTAGTGTCACCCCTTCTCCCCACTCCTCCCCTGTTTCATGAAGGGATATTCCTATAGTAGGATGGGGAGATGAGCAGCCTGGCTGTCCAGTTCTTGCTCTTTCTTCTTTCCAAATTCCTTGATATGGACCCCTTTTCTTAGGACTTGCTCTGGAAGTCAGGAAAGAAAACATTTCTCATGGTTCTTAAAAGCAATGCAGATACCTCTGACTAATGGAGCAACAGTCATGGAAAGGGTGTGGGAAAAAAAGAATCACAGACACTAATACTTCAAGACACTTGAAGAGAAGCCGGGCGTGGTGGCACAAGCTTGTAATCCCAGCATTTGGGAGGCTGAAGCCGGAGGATCCGGGTTCGCGGCCAGCCTCAGCTACTTAGTGAGGCACTCCGCAACTTAGTGAGACCCTGTTTCAATAAAAAATAGGGCTGGGGGTGTAGCTCGGAGGTAGAATGCCCCTGAGTTCAATCCCCAGTACCGCAAAAAAAAAAAAAAAAAGACACTTGAAAAAAATCAAAGAGCTATGAATTGACTGTGCTCAGTGCCAGAGTAACTCCTACCTCATAGGGCTCTTGAAATATTAAGATAATACATGTGAAATATTAACACAGTGCCCATCACATAGTAAGTGCTAGATAAATGTTAGCTATTGTTAATATCATCATGATGGAGAAAATTGAATTGGAAGCAATCTGGGATGGAAGGGATTTTTTTAATGAGAAAATTCCACCACTGCTTAATTGTCATAAGGACTAAGAAGACCAGGCCTGCTATCTTGGTCTCCCCTCCCTCCTAGGACTTCTTTGACTTGGCTTCTCTCTGATGACAGTTAAGAAGCTTCCTATACTCACCTGACACAACTTATTATTTCCCAAGAAAGCCCACTTATCTGCACTAAGAACCCTGAGTTAATTTTTAACCTATTCTTTGAAATGTTCCAGCAGAGATTTTTCTGTGCCCATAATTATATTCAAGCACCTTTAAAAAATTCAATATCAGCCTGATATTGTGGCAGATAATGCTCCTTCAGAGTCGCACCATTCTACCTTATTGGCAGGATGCTGGGTGAAGGGGTCCCCTCTAAGCCACAACAGAGACCCTTTGACAACAGGTAAATACTACAAAACTATTCATTAAAACCTGAATATAACACATCATCCCCACAGGGAAAGTCAGTTTAAAATCATAAATGTCAAGACATAATTAGCTAAAAGGTCAGGTTTAATTACAATTGTTGAACTGAAATACAGTAATTACTGAAATCATGTTGGAAAATCATTTTAGTGGTTTGAAATGTTGTGTTGGTGCCTTTGTTTCTACAGAATGATGTTTTTTGTTGCTTGATGGAACAAAATAGTGATGGGAAGGCATTTGCTTCCATGCATGGATAGAAGCAGAGAATAAAATAGTGTTGATGAAAAAGCCCAAAACCCAAAACAGCTCCACAGAACAGTTGTTCTGTGTTATCATGTTATTAATCATTTTCTTATAATCAGTCTTTAGATATAATTTTAATGGAACTTCAAGAGCAGCTCAATGCATTACACCATAACAATAGAGGAAGCACGTTTATCTCCAGGTTCATAGGCTCAATGGCAAAACAAATCAATAAATAAACAACTAGTGAGAAAATAATTCAATAACTGGAAAAAAGTTGCTTTACCTGTAGGATTTCTAAGGTTTCTATTGGGAATATTTATTGACACACCAAAATATTTTTTGTGTTTTTTATCATTTTCCTTTGAGCTTCCAAGAGCTAGGAATTTTGAAAAATCTCTCATTTAATTTATTTTTTGTAGATTCTTGTCTTTAAAAATGAATGGCAATGCCTTTCAAAGTTTGACTCTGTTTTAAAAAGAAAAATAAAGAACTCTTAAGAAATCTAAGTGATAATAAGCAAACACGGTTATCAAAAGCTCTTCATCATTGCGTAAAAAAAAAAAAAAAAAAAAAAAGGTCCTTATGAAGACTTAGTCTGAATACTGATATATTCCCACAGGGAAGCAGGAAGTCATATCCAGTGTAGTTCTCATATGGAGATTAGCATCCTGAAGAGAACTAAAACATCAATTATTGGAGGGGAAAAAATGTTAAAATGAGGCAAGAACCTGCAGAATGCGTTTTGTCAAATTAGAGAACAAAGAGCTAAGGAAACAGTGCTTTACAATCTGAAAGACACATTGAGGAAGACAGTTTTAGTTAAGAGGGGAAAAACTGCATGACACCAAAGCATTTAAATAGCTCCAACAGTACCCACGGGTAACAAAGCAAGAGCAGAGCATTTGCCGGTAAGCCACAGACAATGCAAGAAGAGTCTGAACAGCTCCAGTTCCATAATGGAAAGAGAAAATGACATTTAATTAAGAGTTGCCTGCCTTCCAGGTACTTATGACATTGGAATCGGTGTGGACATAAGCCACTAAAGCTGACATCAACATAGTTCACCCAAGAAGTCATTTGCTTAAGATTTACAACCCACAGCAAGAGAAAAGTGAAAATTTATGACAGGTTTCCATCTGGCAGACTAGATCATTAGTATTCACACTGATAGCAGCAATGATTTAAATTTCATAATCTAAATGAAGATATGCATCAAAAAATTCTTCTGAAATATGTCTAATAGCTCTAACTGACTTCTTTATTAGAATCTGCCTATGGAAAAATGTCAGATACCAATGAAGAAGTCATCAAATGTTAATTTCAGTCTAGTCTGCTGATAGAAATTCATAATAAAGTGGATCATTGTGACTGAAACCCCCACCCAAGCCCTCTGAAAGAGATGCAATAAACTAACTCCTTTTCATTGCTTTGCAAAATAAAACCTGATTGCCTTGTTTGATCTGGTTATAGCAGCATTTCAAGTCATAACAATGATTATTTATTAAATACCAATACCTATTTTGGGGCAATGAAGGGAGCAGAAAGTGCAGCCTCTGGCATGTGTTCTTCAGGCCAGATGAATAAATCCTGTGAACAGAGAGGAAGAAATAAGTATAAATCTCCCGCTGCAGGAGAACGACATGCCATCCATTTCTCTGAATTAAAGTGCACTGTCACTGCAAAATACCCTCATGCTGTCAGAACAGGGCCGTGTGAGAAGATGAACTCTTGATACCTCCCTTAACACTGTAGATAGAGAAATGTCTAAAACAAAGAGAAATGTGGTGTGTACATCAGAAAATGGAACCGAGACTTAGAGTACTCACAGAAGATATTGGGTACCAGTTAAAAATATGTTTAACTTTAAAGGAGGTTAACCTAATTCCAGGGGCTTCATGTACGATGCTACAGAAATAAAGAAAAGAACACAAGTTACAGATTCAGGAGACAGGCTGGAATTAAATTCGGTTCCGCCACATTTTAGCTCTGCGGACTTCAGTAAGCTATTTATCATCTCTAGTGTTCTATTTTTCCATCTGTAAAATAATAACTAGCTCACAGAGTTGTTAGACTAGAACTGGGATGTTATATATGGAACTCCCAGCATGATGGTTCACAAAGAGTTTTAGCCATGCAAACCTTATGGGCTGTCTATAGAACAGACAATTGGGTGTGCTCTATGATCCTCTGAAATCCTCCCACCCCTGAACTGGCTGTAGGAGTTAGAGGAACAAGGCATGACAGACACTGTCACTTATCTATCCAAAAGTCACCCCTCCCTTACTAAGAAATGGGCAGTTGCCCAAATAGATCACACAAAATGTGCCCAGGAAAATAGGTCCTTCCATAGCTTTGGGAAATAACCAAGATTGGTTTTATATTGGTATAGCGGTCATAATGAGTGCTATTTGCCAAAATATGTCTGGCCTATGCCTTGCATGCAAAAGGAAGTCCTGCCTTCCCTTGCTTTTCTATGTTTGGAAAATATTATGGCACTAGCTAGACTTAATGCATCAGGGACATAAGTGGCACTAGAATCGAATGGACTATGTGGCACAATAACCAGCTATGTTGGAGCTGGTGGGTCCTTCCTTATCCCAAGTCTCTGAATGATGGTGTCGAGAGACCCCAGCCGATCCACAACAGACATGACATGAATAACAAATAAGTTTTTGTTACTGAAAGCTACTGAGATTTCAGAATTGTTTGTTCTCCTAGCAGCCTTGAACTGTCCTCATGGCCACAACAGGGCCTTTCTACTGGGACCTGAGAGAGTGAATGAGAGGCAGAGAAAGATACCCCCATTCTTCTTGGTTTTGCACAATTGTGTGAGCACACAATTCTACCATTGGCAGGGACAAGGTATCAAAGTAGATTTCATAGAGCCAGGGATGGTGGCGCATGCCAGTAACCCAGGACTCAGGAGGCCAAAATAAGAGGACTACAGGTTTGAGATCAGCCTTAGCAACTTTATGAGACTTTCAGCAACCTAGTAAGGCCTGGTTTTTCAAAACAAAAAAAATTACAAAAAGGGTTAGGGGTGTGAGGGTATAGCTCAGAAGTAGAGTGTCCCTGGGTTCAATCTTCAGTACTACAAAAACAAACAAATAAATAAATAAATCTTATAAAGAAAGTAATGATTGAATTAAATTATCTGAAAATAGTTGAGAGGTTTATTAAATTGATTAAAAAGAAGGCTGTAAAAAAAATTTCAGACAGACAGCCAATTGAACAAGTGGATGACAGCAAGAGGTGGCCATTCTCAAAGATTTGTCATGATTGGTAAACCAAGATAAGGTCACAGAAGTTCTGATGTAGTCTTTATGGAATTTGGACTTTATTCCGCAGGCCAGAGGTTTTTCAGCTGCAAAATTTGTAACAGTAGGTGGTGAAAGGAGGACATAAATCACTGGGCAATCCCAGATTTTGAGTGAAATAACAACACTGATATCATCACAGTCACTGATGGCAACTGCCATGGTGTGTTGCATGACACAGAATGGTCTAGCTGCTGATCACATGCAACCCATCTCTTTCTGTTCCATTCAGAAACAACAGTGGAAATCAGAACTGTGAGATTCACATTTAAACAATAAACCACTGCCAATCTTTAACATCTAAATTCAGTTAGAATTGCAATTATTCTAATTATCCTAATGCACTAATAGGTCCTAATGAAGACCTTCTAATTTGGGTAATGGAGTCACAAAAGGGATTAAGTGGGGAATGACATGCATAGAGGTACACATTTTGGGAAAGCTTGTCTAGTAAGAGGGTTGGATGGCCTGGATGGGGGAAGATGATGGTGAGGACTCTACTTTGGAGACTGCCATAGTCACAAGCTTTTACAACTAACAAAGAAAAAAAAAAAGGGTGTGCACCCACCTGCCAGACACAAAGACAAAATTTTTAAGAGAAAATTTACCTTTTTCTACTGAAAAATTTGTCTTTCACAGCATCTGTGGTACTTTATCACCAAATAAAGTATCTCCATTACTTCCAGTCATCTGTCAATGGAGGTACTAGACACCTGCTTCTTCCATATGTCTTTCCTTGCTCTTTTTTTTTTTTTTTTTCTTGAACACCATTGTTTTGTCTTTCCCATGAGAGAACGCATAAATGTGTTTTAAGACCTTGGGCAATTGGTGGAGTGAAGTGTTCCCCTTTCCCTAGGAAATCATGGTGATAATAATTAAGGCCAAGGTAATAAAAGTCTAAACCAAGATGAAACCTAGAAATGAGATGAAGAGAAAGAAACAGAACAAGGAGGTGGCTGGTAAGTTTGGTACACCTCATATATTGCCAGTGGAACTTATTTTTCTGGATGGATAGCCAGCTTCCTAGAATGTCATGGACATGCAACAAATATATGCTAAATAAACTAAAAATCTGAGGAGTAAAATGCAAATCAATACTTTATTTTATGATGAATCAGCAATGATTTCTGCTCTAGTAGTTTCCAGTCTTGCTGTTATCAAGACATGGATGGAAACACGTGGTACAAATGCCACCTCCAACCCCCTTGATGTCTTGCATCCACCACCATCCACTTTAAATTAGTCACTACAATTTTTCACTGTTGAACCTACACACACTGTCTAGACAATGGTCCAGAAAAGCACTGCCCATTGATCAGAGCTGGCAAGAGAAACAAGACTCAGTCCCGTTTCTCAGGCTTACCAATAGGTTGAACAAGTTTGAAAGCAATCAAGCAGTGATCAAAACAGAAAAGAGTACATTCTGTGCTTTTTTTATTACTCTTCATTATACTTCTTGGGACTCAATCCTAATGAAGGAAAACTGGAGCTCAAGAGGTTGGCAGATGCTGACTGACAGGTTCCCTTTCTCAGGAGGAGTGACAGGGAAGATGCCAATGTGAACTGAAAAGGATGGCAAGGATGATGTTGGTGGGTTGGTTGATGCCAGGGGCTTATTTTGAGAGAATAAAAATTCATCATATTTGTTTTGTTAAAATGAAATCTATAAGAATGCTTCCTACAAAGAAATGCTCATTGTATGCCATCCAAAGCAAGTAAGGGCTATGAAACCATACCAGAATTGAAAACAAGAACTAGAACATCTAACTTCACTCTCACTGTTGAGAGAAAGTTCATAGATTAATCACAGATCATATAAGCCACCGCTTGATTTCCCTATTAGTAAACAGGGGTCAGTACAACTTCCAATAATGATCATGAGCACTTATTGAACACTTACTGTGTACAAGACAATATTCTGAGCACTTTGCATATATTATCAAAGCCAGGAGTGTATCTTCCTGGGAACCAGGAAAGATTAAAGACATTCCTCTTGTATTTTATTTGTATTATTACCCCCACTTGACTCATTACAGAAAACAAGGATTGGTAAGGTTAAGGAACCTACGTTAACATCATGTAAGAAACAAAAGATGGAATTGAACCCACCCATCTTGTTCCAAAGCAAATTATAGTAACCACCACATTATACAGAAATTGCTAAGTGTCATTTTTCAAATTACAACCAGGAAATTGGACTAAGATTGAGATTCTGGAAAAGAGCACAGTTCCTATGTATCACGCTATCACTTCTATTCAGAACCATAGTGCTGGCAAAGTTCTGAAAATGAATTCCACTCAGCAAACCCACCTGTTTAATGGCTACCAGGGTCCTGCTATGTGCTAACAGACATCAGCATATAAAGGACTTTATGAGGTCTTTATTGACCTATTAATGTCAATCTTGGAACTAATGGGATGGTGCATTATCTACGGTGGAACTGTGGAAATCTGTATCCAATGTCGATCACCAGGACTAACTCAGAAACACAGTTAACCTGAAACAGCTGCCATCAGGTAAGTGAGGAACTTTTGCTGGTTAACCCTCCTAGGGCAACAACACAAAAACAGCAGTGTTCTAGTGAACGGGCTTGCTCTCGTTTTCAAGAAGCAGACAACCCCTTTAGCATTTGTAATGACTAGATGATTTCACATTGCATCAGGCAAGAACCAGGACATTCTGGAAATGTGCTTTCTCGACATTTGGCACTTCAAATCTAGGGGAAGGAAACCTGGCAAAATTATTTGGAAGGATGAAAGATGCAGGCACCATGATGAGCCCCTCTCCAACAGTAAATAACCAAGTGTTTATTGGGTGAATGTAATTAGAGACAGATTTCAGTGCCGCTTGGATACAGCTGTTTCTGTCCTCCTGGCTTCAGGTTATTGCTGGATCATTCTGTGGCCATTGGCAATTTAGCCAATCAGTTCCACCTCGGTGCACCCAGCTGACCTCCTTCCTCACTGAGATGATGGACCTGCCTGTGAAGGCTGCTCAAAATCCCAAAATGAGGCCCCCAGATCTCAAAGGCACCTTGAAATTTGTACTTTCAGTGATACCCCTCTCCAGCTTTGTCTCACATGAGTGTTGGTTCTGAGTGTGGTTGTGTTTTGGGAGAAACTGGGGGAAATAGCCCTACAATCAACCTGATGCCTCCCTGGCACTGTCAGGGTTTTTGTTTGCCCTAGAGATCAAAAAGAATTCAAGGAGAGTGTCTATTGTCTATTTTTCTAAAGGAATGTGTTGCAAAGGCCTCTGTATAGCACTGAGACTTTCTGGTACAGAAAGACAAATAACAGATAATTTCACTTATATGCAGAATCTAAAAAAGTCAAACTTATAAAAGCAGAGAGTAGAATGGTGGTTGCCAGGAGCTAGAGAGAACAAAAGGGGACTGAGGACATCAAAAAAAAAAAAAAAAAAAAAAAAAGATAGTCTATTTGCAACAAAGAGGAGTACATGTATTCAAGTAGTTCTCAAGGCCCTTTAGTTTTTAAACTATACTGACTTGTGTTGGTATTATAGTTAGAGATAAAACATCCTCTAAAGAGCTCACTTATTAATGTTTGAAGCTGATATAATTGAGTCATGAGGGTTGTAATCTCGGAATTGGATAAATCCATTGGAATGGATTTACCTAGGTGGTACCCAGTAGGCCTCTAGGTACCTAGTAGCTGAAGGAGGTGGGTCTCTGGGGGTATGGCCTTGTAGATAACATAAAGGATTCCTACTGCCCCTGCTTGCTTTCCTCTCTTGCTTCCAGCCCATGTGCTCTCCCTCTGCCATGCCCTAAGACTCACAGTCCCCAGCTTCACATGAGCTGAGCCTGAAACCATAAGAAAATAAATCTTCTTTCTTCTAAGTCATGTGGTCAAATCTTTAGATCATGACTGCAAGAATGCTGACTAGAACAATGGGTATGTAACATTAGGACAAAACACCCCTAATGTCCTAAGTGTAGTACTATAAAATAGGGATTGGATGTCACAATGGACCCAAAGTTTCTGTGCCTTGAGTGAAACAGTAAATGAGGTAAGAGTATCTCTGCTCTTAGGTCAATCACCAGTTTACTCTACAAAATCTTGAATCCAAGCTTCAGACAAACCCCCTGGGCACTGACTTCAATAACAAGAAAACCTCATAAACTTTAACACAATACTCTTCAGGTCAGAAAATCAGTTTCTATATAAGGCTGGAAACAACAGATCCAGAATTTGTTTTTGTTGGGGGTGGGAGAGAGAGAGAGAGAGCAGGAGGGGGGAAGGGGAAGGGAGGGAAGGAGGGAGAGGAGGGGGGAGTGCAAGCTGAGATCAGTCTTTATCTCTTGGTATTCTGCGGCTTCAATGTTCTAATCACAGGAATCAAGTGCTGTGTGGCCAAGAGAAGGGAGATGTACCAGTTCTGACAGAGCCTCAAATAATCCATCTCCACTTTAGATTCTCTAGATTATGAGCAACAGAGGACAGTAACCATTATTTTGGCCACAGCCCTTGACTCACAACACTGTGAACTTCTCCTTAAAATAACTCTACAGATTCACTGGAGTGGATTAAAGTAGACATCAACACACCAAATGTCCTTTTCTCAGTATGGAATCCAGCAGGGTATTGTTATTTTATTAAAACTCCAAATGTAGCCATGCCTTTGTTTTCGAGGCAACTGTGAATAGAACAGCTTCTTAATTCTATTGATATTTGAGCCCCAAACTCTAGAAAAATTAAAATATCACTGTGTATAGGGAAGGAACTGTATCAATAGTCACTGTACATCTCAAATTGTTAGCCATGGGCGGTGGCACACGTCTGTAATTCCAGTACTTATGAGGCTGACAAAGGAGGATCACAGGTTCCAGGATAGCATGTGGTAACATTGTGAGACCCTGTTTCAAAATTAAAAAAAAATTAAAAGGGTCTGGGGTGCACCTCAGTGTTAGAGTACCTCTGAGTTCAATCCCCAGTACCACAAAAAAAATAAGAAAAAATAAGAAAATAAAAACGCAGAAAGAAAAAGTTATTTGGGGGTCAATCTTCAATTCAATAATAGGTCTCCAAAACCTTCCTTTCCTTTGGCTTGAATGGGTACTGTACATAAATAAAATCCAAATCCCTTACTATTGCTACATATCAAATGGCCTCAAGTCTAGCATCTTGCAACAGCAATTTATTATCTTACATAGTGTTCAGGAGTCAGAGATCTGAAAGTGACTGAGTGGTTCCAGGTCCCTCCTGCAGTGGCAGTCAAACAGGTTGAAGCTTCAGTGATCTGCAAATCTGACTGGGGCTGGAGGATCCACTTTCAAGCTTAGACCTGAGGCTGTTGGCAGGGGGCTACATTTGCTCAGCTTGCAAGCCTCTTCATGAGGATGTTCCCATGATCACAGGTAGTTTCCTCAAGAGCATATGCTGACAGAGACAGAGAGGACTGTCTTGTATAACCTAATCGCAGAAGTCACACACCATCATTTCTGCCACACTCTATGGATCAGATCAACCCTGATACAATGTGCAAGAAGATCACAGAGCATATCATCAGGGACCATCCTGAAGGCTGGCTACCATGCTTGCCAAGGCCCAGAATGCCTCCCATGATCTCCTACTGACCTTTTCAAACTCACCTTGATGCTACTCTCCCTATGCCAACCATGCTCCAGACAGGGAGTCTATTCACAGCTCCTCAAACACCCCGAGTCTTTCTTTTTTCAGTTCCTTTTCATCCACTCTTTCCCATGCATTGAATGTTTTCCATCCACTCCTCAGCTGGGTGATTCCTCTCAACAGCTCAGATTCCATCTTATCTGCCCAAATCACCCAGAGTGAAGAATCTCCATCCTTGGCAGTCTTTCAGTATTATTTTTTTCTCTCATAGTACATCTCTACTTATGTATCCACTGGCCCAATCCCTTTTACTAAGTTTGATAAGCACCACAAAGCACACAGTGAGATACAAGACCCATCCCTACACAAGGGAGCAGGGGACCTTTTTTTTCCAACCAGGAATGAAAGCAAGCTTTCTGACAAGGAGTCCCTGAAACATTTCTCCAGCTAGTAACTCAGCTGCCTCTGAATGATCACAGGCAATGAGGTTCAAACTGGTTTAACACCCTTAAGATTTCCTTCTCCACCTCCAAAATAGCTTAGGCTCTCTTCTGAAAAAAATCTCTAGAATGCCAACTCCTACCTACTTTTCTTGCTCTATTGCACCAAATTTTCATTCTGTTAATTAATACTCAATTTCTACTACTCAAGCCAGCATCTCTAGTTAGATGCTGAGGTTATATTTTGTCTGCATGAGCATTTCCAGAATCCTTGCCTGGGCCCAGCATTCAAGTATCAGCCTAGAATTTGAAAAATCTAAGAAGTTCTGGTGCTTGTTTTTATATGCCCTCTTGTTCTCTATATATCTTGTTATTTGGACTCCCACACAGGAAGTCTTCAAATGCTGAAGTTCTCTGAATTTATCTCTCTTCAATTGAATTTAGTAGAGCATAACAACTGATACTATTCAGGTAAAGCACATGCAGAAATGCTTTATTGAATATTTTATATCCTTTGCTCTAATTCTGCACAGCAAAGTAAGATTTTCTGGTGGATCTGGGTCTTACTCCAAAATCTAACTCTATTCTTACACTCTCAACCTGTACAGTAATAACATGGGCTTTGATGCCCTCAAAAGCTTTCCTAGCCAGGCATGGTGGTACACTCCTGTAATCTCAATATTTGGAGGCTGAGACAGAAGCATTGCACGTTACGAAGGGCAGTCTCAGCAAATATCAAGACTCTCAGCAATCTAACAAAACCCTGTTTCAAAAACATAAAAATAAAAAGGGCTGAGTGTAGCTAAGAGGTAAAAAGCCTCTGGGTTCAATCCCCAGTATCACATTTTTAAAAAGCCTTCCTAAATTCTATGATTAGTGTATTGCACAATATCAAGGCACATGTGGCTCTTCCTAATTGTTTATATCTGACCCTGTTGATACTCTGCAAACCAGGTGCTAGTTCCCTCAGCAATGTGCATGAGATCCAAAGCCTAAGTTTTTCTCCCTGTTGTTCTCTCTTGATCTATCTGAATCCTCCCTTCTCCTTCTTTTCTCAAATATATATTGGAATCAGATTCCATATATGGTTCTTTATCCTGAGACTTATACTAACCTCAAGGGGACCTTGTACAAATCACATTTGCCAAGATAGCCCCCATTCATTAGTATAACACAACTTTCTAATCCACTGAAACACAAATTCTGTCACATTCAGAGCAAGCTGAAGGGTTCTTCTATAAATTCCCAGGTGTTTTCAGGGCTAGAAATAAGAAAAATAGCAAAGAGAAGTAAGAAATCCAAACTGTTTTAACCTGAAGGTTAAAATATAGATAATTTCCCCCCTTTACTCATTACTAAAATTTCCAAATACACTCCCAAGAAGTGTATAAAATATTTTCAGTTCTCTTTACTTTCATGGTCAGCAAATCAGAACTCTTGGGTAAATTTTGGGCTTGAAGGATTGCAACTGAAACCACATTCAGAGTTTATTTAATATCTGTGAAGTAAAAAAGCAAATAATAAAATAATATTCTGTATGTATTGCATTCTGTGTTTTCACACGTTAGCTAGACTTCTTCCACTGTTCTGTGTCATCTGTCCAGGATGCAATGAATCAAAAGAAGAGACTATATTGTCCTCACTAATAAGCAAAGTAAAACATCTCTTTGATAGTTTGTAATGTAACAATGCTATGTATAGTATCTAAATACCAGAGTCTTTTCAATGCTTTACACATGCATGCACATGCACACATACACACCAGGCAAACTTCCAGAAACATTTCTCAGGTAATAACTCTCATGACACATTCAAACACCGCTTCTTTCATCATTAAACAATGACAAGCAAAAATACAATCATTTTACTTCTGCATCAGGTCCCTCAGGAAATTGTTCAAGTTGATGAGAGGGATATGAATTGGGCTCCCTTGGTCTGAGCCTAGTTTCTCTAGCATCTCTTAAAACAACTTGTGTCAAAAATACTTCTTTCTAATCTTCTTTTTTATTAAATCCTCACTGATATTTTTCTACAGAGATACAGCTCAGAGTCTGTGGTTAGAGAAGCCCACTTATGCATTCCTATCAGAGGTTTTTAAACTAAGAGGATTTCTTCAAAGCCTATCGAGAGAGAGTCTTTGTTATGCAATATATCAAGGGAAAGAAAATGTTCCAGAATTATCTTCTCCTGAGTGCCAGTCCCTTCTGCTTCCTACTGTAGACATTTAGTGGTAGTGCCATCTGTTTAAATTCACTATTAATTATTTAACTTTTCCTTTGGGGTTGTTAATTGTTGTTAATCTGCCTTCCAAACAGGTTAAAGTCAAGCAAGTAAATACACAACACAAGGTGGGAGATTTCATTTCACAAGCCTGCTTCATTTTCATAGCTCTTGCTAATATTTTTAGTGAAATGATTATTTTAAATTATTGTTAAAAAGGACTAAGTAACTTTGGGGAAAGTGAAAATAGTTCCTTTAATAGCACATTAAATCAGTGTGACAATGTGAATTTCTTAATAATAGATTTCTACAGTTTGTAGAGATATATAAACAAAGACAGACTATGTTGAGGCTCTACAATAACCATTTAATTTGAGTAAAAAGTTAAGCAAATAATTGGTTTACTGATTAAAGTTATCAAATCATTTCATAAATTAAATATCAATTACCTTACTCTGAAAAGGGAACATATATTAGATATCATGTATTCCAAATGTTTAAAAATAGTTATCTGTGATGGTTTGGATATAGAGTGCCTCATGGAAAAGCTCATTTTTGGCAATGCAAAAGAGTTCAGAGTGAAATAATTGAAACTATGAGGGTTCTAAATTCATCAGTGGATAAATCCATTGATGATTAATAGTTTAAATGGATTTATTGGGTGGTAATGTACGCAAGTGAAAATAACATTTCTTTTACCTCCATTTTTGTCTATAGGTTAGTTTCCAAATACTGTAGACTATCAGCAATGTTTTTCTTCTTAATCCATTTCTTCTTTTTTAGTCCTTAATCAGCAGCACAATCCCAGATATTATGTTGAACCTAAATTATTCCAACTGCTATGTTCCTATCTCTAACCCTTGACTCAAAAGTTACCCCTTTCAATGGATTTGAACTCATCAGAAACATCAATGCCACATGCACACAGTAGCTCTTCAAGAAACAAGCCTTTTTTCTGCTTTTGCCTTCAGATACTTGAACTTTCCTTGCCTATCATTATGAAAGTGATCGACTGGATCCTCTTCCAGAATATCCAGTAAAATATTCCAACTCCCCTGCAGCTGGGTTGAAGCCATTTGACTGAGTTCTAGTCACTAAAGTGGTATTAAGAATGATATAAGCATTTTCCCTTTCCCTTAAAATCATTCCACATTATACTCCTTATCTCTTGTTATTACACTGAAGACTACCCCCTCCAGAAGGTATAGCTAAAATATGAAGGAAAGTCAGCCTGCCAACATTAGGCTATAATGGGAGAAAGAAAGAAATGCATATAGTGTCCCACCCCTGAGAGTCAGGGTCGCTTGTTCAAGCAAGTAGCTTAGTTCCTCCTTCTGTGTTTTACTTCCTAATATCCAGGCTCTTCACTGAGAAAGCCAGACCTTGGGGATACAAAAATAGTACCTTTATCTGTATTTATTCTAAATGAGAAACAAAAAAATAGAAAATGAGGCAGCCCATCAGAATTGGTCTAGAACAAGGACTTATAAGAGAATAGGTAACACGTTAAAGACACTGCAAAGTAAGACAGAAGACAAATGGCTCCGTTGAATAATTTATAATAAGGCTTTGTTGGCTTCAATCACTTTATATCCAAACCTACTTGATTTCTTTCAGTAACAATTGGACAGGCTCAGAGATCCTATAAATGCCATTTCTATTCTACAAATACTAGTAAAATCTGTATGGGAGGACTCTTTCCACCTTCTAATTAGAATAAAATGTCCAAGTTCTATCTCTTCATTGAAAACTTTCTTCTGATCCCCTCCAAACTGTCACATTGGTTTAGACTTTATACTAGCTCTGGATTCCAGCATTTTCCCTTAACATTGCCCTTTAGGTTTTCTTGGACATCAGGCTAAATAGTAAATAGGCCATCTTGGGGTTTTCTCTATCAAAGGTATGTGTTGGGAACTCCAGCCTGGGCTTCCAGGGTTGGGGACTAAACATATTTCCTTTGAGAGTCCAGTAGTACCTCAGTTCTTTAACCTGACCACACATCCCTAAATCGTCCCATCATTAAATCATCTTCAAAATACCGACCGAAATTCTTTTTTGTTTTCTGCCAAGAGAAAGAAACAATGAAAATATTATGGTCCTTATAGATTTGGCTATTATAAATCTAGAGACATATGTGGTTAAATCAGAACATACCATTTAAGAAAAATAACACAACTACCAAAATGATCAAAAAGTAGTTCGAACACATTTATCACATAATACAATGCCAGATATAAATCTGAGTAGAAGCAAGGAGTCACACAGGATGGCTATGGAAGCAGAATATTTGACATGGCTCTTCCCTACCCCTGGGAATTCAGCTGTTGATGACATCCCATATGTTAAAAAAAAATAATGTAAATAAAAATTAAGCTGGGGGTAGTGATACATGTCTGTAATTCTAGCAACTTAGGAGGCTGAGGCAGGAGGATTGCAAGTTCAAGGTCAGCCTAAGCAAGTTAGTGAGACCCTGTCTCAAAGTAAAAAGTAATAAAAGGATCAGAATGTAGCTCAGTGATAGAGTTTCTCTAGGTTCAATCCCTAATAATAATAATGATAATAACAATAATAATAATAATAATAATAATAATAATAATAATAATAATACCTTCTGGCTATGCTTACTTCCATTGCCATTTCAAAAGACTAAATATACACAGAAGGGATTATTTACAAATACAGAGCTGTCCTGGTTCCTGAACTAAACCCACCTGCATCTAAGGTTGGAAAAGACCATGTCTTCAACCAGGGAGTAAATGATACTCCCTTTACTGTTAGTTTTCCAAAAATTCTAAAAGCCCTTCTCCATGAAGGTACATCTTTGTAATCGACCCCACAGATGGTCCTAAGTATGTCCTGAAAACAAAGAAGGTTTGAATTTTTAAAAATACAGTGCAGTTCCTTCCATTTCCCTGCAAATAACATGATTTTGTACTCTTTTTTTTGTAGTTATTCGTGCAATGTAGCATACATTATGTTGTTAAGTGAGATTAGCCAGTCACAAAGAGTAAAGAAGCATAGGTTCTCCCTAATATGCGGATGCTAGGGAGAAGATAGGGTATGGGAGGGTCTCCAGATGAAAAAGGAGAGACCCTCGAAAGCAAAGAAGTTGATTTAACTGAAGGGGTTGGACAGGGGGAGGGAGCACACTAATGTATATCAAGGTTACTCACTAAACTGAACTTGAGAGGGAGGGAGGGCAAGGGAGCGGGGTGGGAATTCCGGGAAGGGGTCAAATGAGAATTGTGAGCTCATATATTGTTATCAATTTGTACCTAACAAAGATGTATGCTTACAATGTATGAATAAGAATAAAAATTTTAAAAAAAAATACAGTGCACTCTACACAAAGGAGATGGAAATCAGGCTTTTGTATGTTAAAGCACATTTTTATCTACCAAGTGAGGGTACAATGAGCCATTCCCAATGTCTGCTTGCAAGGTACAGGGCTAACCTGGTTTTTTTTTTGCCTGTAGTTAAAATGAGGAAATGAGTCAGTGGAAAAAAAATTCCCAAGGAAATGGCTTTTATACATACTTATCCATTGTTTGTACAAGCATTTATCTTAAAAGGATATGCTCATCTGTTCCAGTGACTAACATTTATACCTGTTCAAGCCACAATTAACTTCTATTGAAAATTTTGTTTTCATGGTTATTACAGAACTTAATCATGTTTATTGAAAATGCCAGTTTAGACATTTCAACCAGGTATAACCTGTGGAACAGTTTACATCATTGTGGACAGACCACAAAATACCTTACAGACAAACGTTCTCCACAGTCGGCCACAAATGTGAAGTCAGTGCTCCAGTGGTAAAGGGGAGGGAAGGAGGCATTCCCAAATATGATTCTTATCTTCAAGTTACATTTAAGGGAATTCTGAAAGATGTGTGTGTGTCCATATCTATTATATCATTATTATTACATATTTTCTGTATAGTACACTATATGGTTTAAAGTAGATAGGCCTACTATCTCTT
This sequence comes from Graphiurus murinus, assembly GCA_004027655.1. NCBI lineage: Eukaryota > Metazoa > Chordata > Mammalia > Rodentia > Gliridae > Graphiurus > Graphiurus murinus. Next base: position 122,972 of record PVLC010000034.1, on the reverse strand, counting down.
CCAGCAAAAGAATAATCTCTCTTCTCCTAGAGGGGAGAGAGAAAAAGCTAGAAAATTCATATAAGGATAGTAATTCATGTGAGAAAATTTTCCTCAACACAATGCTAATTTTTAAATAAATGTCATATGAAAGTTGTAAATTTTTCTTTAATTAACTTTATGTTGTGAGGAACAGATATCCCTTCAAACTAGCTGAAGAAACACCAGGAGATGCCAGGTGTCATTGCAAGAATACGATAGGCATTCTTTGAATCTAACATGGCCGGAAATTAAATCTAGTTGGGCCTCTCTGGAAATTGTAAATTCAGGAACTTAGCCTTCTCTTTCTGTCGCATGGGAGTTTCTTTCTATCTCTGTTCATATGCAGTACTTGTTTCTCTCTAAATCTCTGTGTTTATGCATCTTGCATATGGACACCATAGGAACTCCAGCCAGCAATCTTTTAGATTAGGCAATGCTAGGTGTCTTAGTTTGAATTCCCAAGAGGAAGATTCTGATGAGTGACTGGTGGAACAAAGGATTGACCAGCTTTGGGTGGGGAATTCCTCCTGGACCCACTCAGCCATGGGTGGGAGATGATAGGGTCTAGTCAAACACTGTCTTCCCACGTGCAGACCATGTGGCTTATTCTTCAGCCACACCTCTGGAATTCTGTAGCCCAAGTAAGAAGCAGCAGTACATTCCTGATGTTTGACATGGGCTTGTAATAAATGTGATTCAGGAACCAGAGAGAGAGAGAGAGAGAGAGAGAGAGAGAAGCAGTAGCTGTCTGTCCATTGCTGTGAGTCTTCAAAGCTTCCCAGTGACCTAAGGGCATCAGGGACAAGATGTAGTAATGTTCCCACCCTGCCCCTTTATCCACCCTTTACCCCTCCAAACAGCTCCCTTCATTTGTACTGCAAGGAGGTATATGTCTTTGTTAATTTTCCTTTACATTGGATCTCTAGGGAAATTTTGGCAAGACAGGCAGGAAACTGACAATTCTTGCTTGAACCAAAAAGAAAACAAGAGACAGAGAACACATACCAAGATAGAAAACTTCTGGGAGCACTGAATGTAAGGTAAGATTCTGGAAGTAGTCTGTTGAAGTGAAGACTGGGGAAGGCTAGGGAATCAAGAGAAACCAAATGAGGATTTGTGAAGGGATTACTATGGCTTATGAATGCAGTTATTTTAAACGTTCTTCCAAAGGCCTCCAGACTAATATTCTAGTTTAGTATATCTTGGATGCTGAACTCTGCTCCTATAAAAATGGCTGAGTAATGAGACACAGCACATGAGTACTTAAACATACATAGGTAAAACCCTATAATAAATTCTCTATGTTTAAGGTAAATGGAATAAATTTCCATTTCTTGTTTCTGAACCTTTCTTCAGACATCCTCTAAAAAATTCTAAGATTGAATCCCAAACTTATCTCATTTGTGACCATCTCTCCACCCTCCTCTATAATACAGGGTGAGATATCCCTTTCTTAGTTCTAGAGAAAAAAACTGGAGCTTTGAAACTCTTTAGGGGATGAAGAAATGTGGGATTTGGCTATCTTTTCCCTCACTCTGACTTACTTTTAATTTAGAGGGAGTTTTAATATTTATTGAAAATAAAAAATAAATGGATAAGTAGTAAATAGTAAAACAAGAATTTTTTAAAAAAAATTTTTGCTCTGTCTCTTAATTTCTAGTCCCCTAGCAGTCTGGCCCCTTTCCCTCCTTCCTTTCTCTGCCATTTAATGTCTTCTAAATTTAATGAGAGCAAGTTCACTGCCATTTAAGTCTTTCTTCATTCAATAGCTGGGGAAATTGTCATTGGTATGCAAACTGGTCTCAGGCAAGGAACATTACTCCTTAATCTCCTAATTTTAATTGGTATGCCATCATGCAGACTGGGGCTGCTAATGGCCTAGTTTGTAGATTAAGACCAACAGACCTGAACTGCGGTATGTCATTAGTTACAAATAAAAAGAGGAAAAACACTGAACAATGATAAAAGGGGCCATTCCAAATCAGAGAGAAAATGATTCTTCCTCATCTTCTCCAAGGTTCATGACCCTATTTCAATGTCCATTTGTAACAGGATTCGGATTAATGCTTTCTGCTTGGTCAGATAATTTCAGAACAGTTGGTAAATTGAAATGATTTGCTGTGTATATACCAATGTTATTGGCTGGCCCAGGAAATGTTGCCGAACAATTTGCTCACAAATGACATTGTTACAACTGATAGAGCTGTTTCTTTCACTAGGAAACAAATATTTTAAGTAAAAATAATCTTTCACTATTTAAGGAAATCAATTTTTTCTTCAATGGAATTAACTATCATTATAATTTCCAATGTCTTTTCACCCTCCAATAAGCTAAGAGTCTAATATATATATAAATCTTTCAATGAGTCCATACATATATCTGTCTCAATGAAGAAAATTAAAATTCCAAGTGAAAAAGAAATCTATGTTTAGATATATAGATGAGAGAGAGAGAGAGAGAGATCTATGAAATCAGAGTAGAATAGTCTAATTAAGGGGTAAGTCTTTCTGTCTCTCAAAAGGAATAAATTAGAACTACTGCCAAGGGCAAAAGAGTAGACAAAAAGAAAGGAAGATTGCATTGCTTTGGAAATAAAATATAATAATATAATAATACTCATTATGAGTTATATTGTGCCCTCCAAAAGATATGTTGAAGTCCTAACCCCAAATATCTACAAATGTGACATTATTTGGAAATAGGTTTTACAGGTGATGAATCTATGGCATGGTCACACAAGTAGTTCCTGATCTAATATAACAGGTGTCTTTATCAAAGAGTGGAATGTGGACACAGAAACAGATATACACAGAGCAGGGTTGCTGTGAAGACACATAAGAAAATATCCATGCAACTGGAATGAAATATCTACAAGCTAAGAAACCCCAGGGATTACCAGCAAACATCAAGAGCAAGAAGAGGCAAAGAAAGATTCTCCCCTAGAGACATCAGAGACAGCATGGGGCTGCCAGCACCTTGATCTTGGACTTCTAGCCTCTAGAACTGTGAGACAATAAATTTCTATGGTGTAAAGCCACCCAGCTTGTGATACTTTGTTATAGCAGCCCTAGAAAGCATTATAATGCAATGCCCAACTTGATGCTGTGCATAGCTCCCCACTGTCATTATACTAACGTACCTGTGCTGCCTCCTCTTCTAAGGAGTTAGGTTTTACAGAAGATCATAGAGAAACAATAATGGTAACTAATAGTTATTGAGCTCTTTCATAAACCGTCCATTTTAATCCTTAAACAACCCCGAAGGCACATATTATCTTCCCTTCCTTTCTAAGGGGAGAACAGGAGCTCTGATACATTGGATATCATTCCCAAGGAAGCATAGCTAGAAATAAATAGAGCTGGGATTTGAGCCAATGCCAAAGCCTACTACAATATGAAGCATTCTACTATATCACACTGCCTTTAATAATTTTTCAGGCTGTGTAGAACAAGGAAAAACTTCTAAGAGGATTAATGAAGTTTCTGGTGAATAAGTGCATCATTTTGAAGCCAACAATGCTACAAACTAGGATGGAAAATTCTGGTGACTCAAGAGGTAAAATTTTGGGAATTGGTGAGCAGAAAAGAGAAAAGGGTCCACAAAATCCTCTTCTTCCTGGGCTGTAAAAAATGTACAGGGATGGCAGATTTGCCCCTCTGCTACACAACTCATGATATTCCTCACTCAACTCCAGAGACTCAGTGGGGAAAAATACTATTTTTTGCAGAAATTAGTCTCTAGCCAGATGCCTGGGCCCATTTTTGCAGTTGGCATTGTAAATAGTATAGGATGCCCAGAATCCACCACCAACTGAGCAAAGCAATTGAAGGTGTCTAGGGAGTAAAACAGTAGTGTGGGGAGAACAGAGGCCAAGAAGTCTAGTGTTTCCCTTCTTCAGATGAGGAAAGCCTCCTTTCTCAGAAGGGGGTAGTCAGCTGTTCTCCTTGTCACTGGCGGCCATTTGAATTTTGTCAAACATCCCAAGGACCACATGAAATCAAGGGCTCTGCTAGACCCTCTCTCCTTTTTCAGCCAGAATATTAAGAATCAGCATTGGCCTGGGAGCCTGTTGAGGTAGTTTATTATTTTTATGTTTTATTTTATTTTGCAGTAACATTTTCAATCCTTGTGCCTCTGAGACACTTAACAACAACAACAAAAAATAATGGCCAAGCAAAACAAAAGCAATTAATTATTCATGTAGGTAAAGTAATAGTAACTTCTTATATAATAATAACCATCAAAGATTTTGTGAGCTGGGCGTGGTAGTGCTCCCAGTACTTGAGAGGCTGAGACAGGTGAATCACAGGTTCGCAGCCAGCCTCGGCTACTTGATGAGGCCCTCTGCAACTTAATGAGACCCTGCTTCAAAATAAAGAATAAAAAATAGGGCTGGGGTTGTAGCTCAGAGGTAGAATGCCCCTGGGTTCAATCCCCAGTGCTACAAAAAAAAAAAAAAAAAGATTTTGTAATTGTTGCATATATTTCAAGCCCTGGATATTACATACATCTCAAGCCCTGAAGTGCTTTGCCAGTATTAGATTATGTAATCCAGTAAAGCAGCTGTTATTACAGTGGATAAACTGAGGGCAAGTGGATTTGCTCAAGGATAAACAGCCAGAAGATAACAAAGCCAGAATGCAACCCTAGGTTTATTTCATCGGAAAGCCCACATTCCTTTCCTAAGAATAAAGAGATAGTCTTTGAGAAGGATATTGAGGTAGAGGCTTAGGGACACTGATCACCATGCATGAAGCATCCTATTCCAGTTTACATTCTGCAGGCCCCTTGCCCTCCAGGGATGGAACAGAGTTGGACATGTGAAAAGGAAGGGCCACGAAGAGGAATCATGAGCAGAAGTAGTCTCAGTGAGCAGGACGTTATCAACTCAACAGCACCAGAGAATCAGGGCATAGCCTGTTCACTTGTGACTAATAGAAGTCGCTTCTTGACAGATCCACATAGTGCAGAGACACACATGTAACCACTTGGCCTATGCAAAAAGCAAGAGAGCCCCTATCATCTTTCCCATCCAGACCAAGGTAACAGAGGACAAATGGTGAGCCTCCAAATGTATATCATTCATTTCCTAAAAATGTTTCACTCTGCTAAACAAATGGTCCTCAGCCCTTTTCCCTCATCTTGCCAAGCGATATTGCATATTCAGTTAGTGACAATGGCTTCCAGAAAGTTATACGATGATAGACTTAGTCCGTTATCTAACAGGTAAACTCATTAGTGGCCAATACTAATTCCAAGAAGCCAGTAGGCATCCACAGGAAAGTGAATTTGAGGAAAGAAACTATTTTCTATTTACTTTCAATTCAGTCATAAAGAATATACTCAGTGAATATTTATTGTGAAGATGTACAGATGAATGGATGATGAATAGAAAGTATTAAATTAAAGAGAAAACTTGCCAAAAATCATAGTTGGAATGAAGCAAGGAATGGGAAAGAAGATGAACTGCCTAGAAGACAAGAAGGGCAATCAATCAACGAATATTTATAAACCTCCCACCATATGCTAAGTAATGTCTAAGCACTATGGGTATGGTGTCAAAAATCCCTGCCCTAGTAAATCTTATGTTCTAGTGGGGAAAACATGCCAATAATGAAAATGATTAGTAAGACATATGAAAACTGATAACCGATATGTATGCAAAAAAAGTGAGGAGGGTTGGGAATGCTGGAGAACTCTTACAATTTTAGAGTGTGGTAATGAAAGGCTTCAATGAAATGATATTTGGTCAAAGTCTTGAAACATTAAGAAAGCAAGTCATGCAGATATAGAGTTTGGGGGAGAGATCATCAATGTCAACAGGAACAGACAGTGCAAATGTCCTAAGCCAGATGTCTGCCTGGATCATTTAAGGAACAGCAAGGAGTTCAATGAGGCTAGAAAATGACAGAGAAATATTCAGGAAATGAGACTGGGAAAGCCATGATAGAGGGGAAGACCCTGGGGCCTTGGCAATCAATTCTATTGAGCAAACAGGGAAGCTGAGGGAAGATTTTGAGTAGACGATTGCTATGGTCTGATTTCCACACCCTCACTTCTGTGTTGAGAATTTAACATGAGATAGGGGGAAAAGGTGGTATCTGAGAGACCATCTAGGAGGATACTGTAATAATCCAGGAGAAAGATGATGTTTTAGGTCTTGGTAAGGGCAGTGTAGATGAGAAGAATGGTCACACCTGCCTGCATTTTGAGAAAAAAATATTTAGAAATCTTCCAGCTTGGTAGATATAGGTAATAATACAAAGAGTCCATGGTGGTTCTTTATATGTTTGTGTGAGCAAACAAGAGCCACTGAGGTGGGAAGATTTTGAGTGAGGCAACTGAGGAGGGAAGATGAGGAGTCAGGAAGACAGGTGTAATGTTTGAAGTGTCTATTTGATGGAAGTCCCTTTGAGAGGGTTGGATGCATGACTCTGGCAAAGAATGGAAAATCTGGGAAAGAGATAGGAGCTTAGAAATCATCAATTTTTTGCCTTTTAGTATGCCTTGTAATTTTTTGGTGAAAAGTTGACATGATGTACTGAGCAATAGGAGCTATGGGAAATAGGCACTTTATGATGTAGGGGTAAGGTGCACAGAGGAGGAAAAGGTTTTTATGGTCCTGTGGTAAGATCTCAGTCTTTTGCTAAGCCCATATCCCTAGACTGTGACTGTCACCAGTGCTTTTCAGTTTCCCCCCTTATGAAGGACAAATGGTTTTAAAGCTTCGTCAAGTGGATATTTCCTTCTCCCAAATACATTTTGATAAAACCTTATTAAGTTAAGTTCTGATAAGACCTCAAAAGGTTAGGCTCTGTTAAAACAGTTTCTCTTGGGGACAGGCATTGATATTCTGGCATAATTCAAAATGATTCCTCCCCTCCTCCACCACTAGAAGCATGAAGCACATTTTCTCTGATTTTTCACTGTAAGAACCTGGTGGATCTCATAGAGCTAAAATTCACAGAAGTATAGAGCCCATGGCTAGCTCCACTTGCACTTTTTAATTCTTAGACTTATATATGCTGAGCTTCAACCAATTCCTCCATTATAGTTCAGCTTTTTCTAAGCCATACTGTTTCCTATGACATTTTCTACTGGTGTGTTTCTGGTCTGGTAGGTTATAATTCTCTGTATCCATTTGTTTGTCTCTCTAATTTTGGGGACAGAAGTTTGGCCTGTGATCTCATTTCTCTGATCTATCTAAGAAGACCTATTGATTTTTCAGACTGTTTTGCTTTTTTTTATTGTTAAATAGACTTATAGTCTCCTTTACATGTAAGACCAGAAGCCACAAGTCAACAAACAGATTTTTTAATGTGGTTTATACATGTCTTTCTTTTGCCTCAAGGTAAATTCTTTCCTGAATATGTGTTCATTTTAGTAGCAGAAAAAAAATTGCAGCAATGTTTTTACTTCTAATCACGGGCTAAGAGATTTACATGGACCCATGACTAAGAATATATCTCTTATCTCTTAACAGTTAGGAAATCTGTAGCAAGATGATATCAGGGAAAATTAATAACATTTTGTAGTTATACTTCATAGCTTTCAAAATTTGCTCACATACATATACTTATTGTTTTTTGCATGTTTTCCTTTTTCCACCTGCTAGAGTCTATATTCAGGGTGAAAGGGTAAATGGGAAAACTGTAGCATTTATTTGTGTCTATTTTTATAGCAATTTACTGTTATATGCTAATCAAAATGATCTGTAAATTTAATTGAACTTTATTCTCATAGTAACTCTGGAAACTAGGGGAAGCAAGCATAGTACCACTATCAGACTTAGAGAGCTGAGGCTCAGAGAAGTAATGGTACCATTTCAAGATTTTACAAATTGCAGAATCTTGCTTTGTGTGTGTGGTAATGGAGTTTAAATCAGGGGCATTCTACCTCTGAGCTACACCTCCAGTCCTATTTTCATTTTTTATTTTGAAATAGGGTCTCACTAAGTTGAGGAGGGCCTCACTAAGTTGCCAAGGCTGGCCACAAACCTGCAATCCTATTGTCTCAACCTCCCAAGTACTGAGATTACAAGCATGTGCCACCATGCCCAGCTTGCAGAACCTTAAGCAACATGGGTAGGTGAGGAGGGGAATCCTGAGTCCTATGATTCAGTTCTTTCCAAACTGCAAAGATAGAGATAACAGCTTGTTTTAATTAGATTTGTTTTTAATTACTTTATTAGTGCATTTCAAATACACATCGCAATAAAGTTCATGTGATTAAAAAAATAACATGCATGTACTAGCTCTTGATGTATTTATTCTACCTCCTCTCTTGCTCCTCACTCCTCTCTCCCCACACAGATTAGAAAAATTGATAGTAATATCTTCATATATTGTCATAGTATTAGTTGTACTGTTTCCTTCTTCAATCCTTCTTCCCCTTCTTAAATCCCTCCCCCAATCCCCTTCCACTACTCTAGATTTCTCTCTGCCTTAAAGTTCCCTGTGTTTCCTATTTTCTCTTTATTTTCTCTCTACCTTCCACATATGAAATAAAACATACAGTTCTCAACCTTCTGAGCCTGGCTGACTTCACTTAGCATAATATTCTGTTGTCTTATCCATTTCCTGCAAGTGACATGATTTTGACCATACCATACTATATGACTATACCATAGTATTTTGACCATACCATGCTATATGACTATATATTTTGACTTTAATATTAAGAAATAAGGAAGTGTGCCATTTCTCACACACCTGAATTTTGGGAATGTGGTTAATATTTATCTCATACTACTGCCAACATGAGTTGTCAGTCCTGGACAGCACCTATTAGCTCCTTGATCTGAAGAATTTAGTTCACTAACACTGTCTTTCAACTTTCCCCCATGCGTCAATCCCCAAATTCTGTTGATTACACTATTTTTTTTATTTAGTTTATAACTTGAAACATGACACATAAACTCTCCTTTCTGAATTTTCAACTTTAACCAGTGTCTATTGATCCCTTGTTATTAAATATGAGAAAAATTCTTCCCTTTATTTACTCTTTTCCTCACCTTTTCCTTTCTCTTTGCCTCTCCTTTTGTTGTTGCTTTAAATTGTCAAAGAATATGACTTTTCCATTCTATTCTACAACTCTAATCTCAAGTTTAACAGACTGTCTATACATTAATGGACCAACTAGGGATTATAAAACAGCATTTTTATTTTTACTCTTATGAAAGTATTATTCAATGTAGAATCTAACAGTGTGGTACCATGTACAGTGAAGGAAATAAACCCTGTGCTATTGAAGCATTGTTGATATAGGAAATACCCTTTTAGGGTCTTACATTAAAGCAATGCTTCTCAACCCAGAATGTGCACACAAATCACCCGGGGGTCTTATTAGGATGTGATTGCTCTCAAATGAGGCCTAAGACTGTGTATTTCTAGGAAGCTCAGAGTGATGCCAATGGTGGTGGTCAATGGACCACAGTTGGTAGGGAACCTCTAATGGACTCTCTTCTCATACCTTTTCAGTCTCTATCATTTCTTCTGGGTCATAAGGAACTTCTAGGGTTTTTGAAACCCATTATTCATCATCTTTCTGGCACTCCTATTTCTACCACTCTTAAGGCTTTTATTTAGGAAATTCTACATGATATCTGCAGCCACTTTTAATTTCCTACAAAATACGTTAATCATTTATTCAGAGCCACTTTTTCAAGCAATAGTGTGCTTTTTGAGATTTTTAAGTAAGAATTATTTTTACTTTGTTGGTTTAATACCCTTATTATAAACTCACACCCATTTCTGAATCTATTTACTCTTTTTTTCTTTATCTCATATTTCCCTTTTATTTATATATTTATTTATGCTTTTATTATTGCATTCCAATTATACATCATAGCAAGGTTCAATGTGGTATAAACATATATGTTTTTTAAATGTTTAAAATTTTTATACATACATGTTTAATATTGTATTAGTGAGTTATAATTCTGCCTAATAGTGGAATTAATTGTACATACACCTAACATAATTTGGCCCATTCATTCTAATATACCTGCCTAGAAATACAGAATGAAAAGATTCTACTTCCAACCAAGTAGCCAGGAAGTTTTTGAAACATGCTTATCATCCAAATCAATTGCCTCCAATACACCACCTTCATTAAAAAATGAAGTCAAGTCAGCGCATCATCTCAGTGAAACAGTTTCCTCCTTGAAATTTTAGAATTGGATCTAGCCCCCAGAAATATGATCCACACCCTTTCCAACATTTTATCTCAGTTCCTTACCCAGAGAAATCATTATATAGTTATTTTCTCCATCACAGTGACACAAATGGCACAGAGGAGAAAGCATCACCTTGTTATTTTTAAAAGCTCCTGTGAAAGGTCTATAATTTATTCTCATGTCACCAACTACAACACGAAGAGAAATGTGATGAATAAATCCAGTCTAATGAGAAAATATTATTATGAAAAGAGGGAGGGGGGAAGTATGCAGTTAATCCATTTTTAAATAATCTTAAAATAATGCTGAGGTACTCCCTGGCTTCCATATCTTGGGATATTACTAGTCATTTTTTTTCTTTATCCTGCAAACTCTGATTACACAAAAGCAATTATGAGAAAATATGTAATAAAACAGCAGGTGATACCGAATGGAATTCAGAAAACTGCCTACAGGGGAGGGAAAAAAGATTCATTCATTGTTAAGCATCCCTAAGTATTACGCTGTAGGAAGAGGAGTGAATATGAATTTTAAATATTTAGAAACCTCAGGGTGCCTTGAATACAGATACTTCCCCTCCCCATTTTACAGTTCAGGAAAACTGAGTCAGCAAACCTCACATGCCCTGGATTTGTGCACGACTTAACCCCAGAAGGGCACTCAGAGCACAATGTGATTAAGAAGTGTAATTAGGAACCCTCTTTTACTTAGCTGCATCACCTGGTGTCCTGTCACATACTTCTACCAAAATTAAATGCATTAATTTTTAAAATTGAGTCCCAGAGAGTCCCATCTGCACTGTAATCAAGGTAAATTATATTATTAAGTGTTAGAAGGTCCAAGACACAAAATAAAATAAAATAAATATGTATAAAAGATAACAATGCCCTAGGCAAGGAGTGAGGAAACTGATGATCATATTACTATTGAAGCCATTACCAGCACTAGACTGAGACAGAGCCTACAAATATTTTTGTTCCTAGCAGATAATTTTCTCTGGCGAGAAAGAAAACATACTAAAAATGGAATTGCATTGTTTGCTATTTTATGAGACCCTGCCATAAGTAGATAACTTTTTAGGCTACATTTTAAAAGTCTGGCAGTGACTATTTGTGAAATAATACATTGTCACCAGGCGTGTGGGGCTCCAGAAAACCTCACATTCTAATCTGTCTGATCCTGATCCTTGTTATTCTGTGATCCCCTAATGAGATAAACCACTCCACCACCCCTCACTTTCTATATTCTGTGTTTAATAAAGACAAAAGTCACTGTGGCCCAGGGCTTACTCTTAATTTTAGGAAAGTTCTATGATAAGCCTCTAACAAGAGTGTCTCCTAGAATTCACAAGCACTCTTGTTCAGGAACTCTTACCAGGTTTATAGAACTCCCATTCCACCTAAGGGAGCATAATAGGAACTGGGAGACAAATGTTAGATAGAATGCAAAAGGTGTTTGCAACCTAAGAAATAGTGGGTTTAAGCCGGGCGTGGTGGCACACGCTTGTAATCCCAGCATTTGGGAGGCTGAGACCGGAGGACCCGGGTTCGCGGCCAGCCTCAGCTACCTAGTGAGGCACTCCACAACTTAGTGAGACCCTGTTTCCAAATAAAGAATAAAAATTAGGGCTGGGGGTATAGCTCGGAGGTAGAATGCTCCTAAGTTCAATCCCCAGTACCGCAAAAAAAGAAATAGTGGGTTTAGGGAAAGGAAGTTTGTAAGAAGGGAAGAGTATCGGGAATATGAAAACTCAAAGGGAAAAATAACCAAACAGTCCTCTTGCCAAGTTGAAACAAGTTGTTCAAAGCACAAAGAGCACCAAAGGCTAAATGCATTCTAGAGGTGTTTTGTACACATGGGGACCATGAAATAATGTACCAATCTCCTCTGCTTCTATTGCATTGAAATGTCTTAGTTTCAGTGACTCTGCGATCTCCATAAAGCAAGTAACTCTAGCTATCACAGCATCAGGAATCCCTCAGCATATCTGTGTGCCTGCAATAATTCAGGATCAGGAACTGACATACCATAAATCAGGAGACCAAATCCACCCTGATGCATGTTTTCCTTTTTTAAAAAAAAAAAACAAAAAAACACAATTTTGCTAAAATACAACCATGTCCATTCATTTTCCTGTTCTCTATGGATGATTTTGAGCTACAGAAGCAGAGTTGCAGAGCTCCAAAGGAAAGACATATTCAAAGAACTAGAAGTTAAATATGGTTGGAGTTTAGAGTCCAAGGTAGAGAATGGCAAGAGATGTGACTAGGAAGATGAATTCGAGTCTTGTAAGCCATGGAGAAGAGCTTGGATTTATATACAAAGTCATGAGGAAATATCCAAGTGCCCTAAGCAGGTATAAATGATTCATATTGCATTTTCAAATACTTAGGTCACATTTTGGAGAGTGCAGAAAAGAACAGTGCCAGTGGCAAGAAGCACCGTGCCTGGGCTACTACAGCCACTCTGGGGAAAAGAAAGATAATCTGAGCCAAAGAAATAGTGATGAGGGTGCAGAAGTTACAGAAGTAGAGAGATGTAAAGCCAACACACTTGGCCTTGTATATTAAAAGTATAAAGTATCATATAATAGAAGCCCTTTGATAGCAAATAAGGGTTTTATTTTTCTCATATTACAAGAGTCCAGATATGGACTGTTCAAGCTCTGAGTCTGCTGAAGGAAGATACTAAGGACTATGCTCCTCCTAACTTCCTGCTCTATGACCTTGAGCATGTCACTATATTCATGGCTGAAAAATGGACATTCTGTTTATCTGCATTGTGTCTATGCTCAGGCAGGAAGATACGTAAGAGAGAAGGCAAAAGCATGAGCCAGTTTGTTTGCTTACATCAGAAAAGCAATGGTATTCTCATAAGTTCTAAGAGACTTCCTTTCTTAACCCACTGGCAGTGGATGGGTTAAATGATCACCTCCAGAGGAAAGGGAGTCTGGAAGGATATTCTTATTGGATCATATTAGCACACATAAAAAAATAATTGGATTCTGAGTAAGAAGGAAGGGAAGGATGGATATTGGACAGAATATTAGCAGCACCTTCCACAGAGACTGATTAGATTTGATGGCAAGAAAGAATAAAGACTATTTCCCAAGGTCCTGGGATCAAGACTGTTGCCCAGGGTTCTGACTGGGCAAATATGCTGAACATGAACACTCACTCCCATAGTTATGACAGGAAGAAGAAAAAGATCAGCAGGAAGAGAAGGAGACAAAAGCTAAATGGAAAATATACGTTCCAGTTAGGACATGTTGCATGTGTGGTGTCTGTGGGACAATTATTGATAATGAGAGTCCGCAGCTCATAGGAAAAGTCTGAACTGAAGACATATGGTGGAAAGTACCATATGTCTGGTTCAAATATGCCTATGAACTTTCTGCTACATCTGGCTGGTCTCATAAACTTCAGAAACCTTAATCTTTTAAAACATGAACCATTTATAGCTAATGTTCCAATGATCATCTCTGAAGCCATACAAGTTTTTAAATTATCTATTGATTTCATTTTATGTTGATCAGAATGCAAAGAAAATATAACTTGCCAATTTTTATTTTATTTCCAAAAAACAAAATCTTCCCCTTGTTTTGACTTGCTTAGCTTTTTTTTTTTCAGGATTATTCTGAGCAGGAAAAAAAAAATGGCAAACTGAGACTCGTTTTCTTCAGAGGCTTATTTACAGGAGCTACCCATATACTAAAGAAGCAACAGCTTTCAGTAGAGTTGACATCAGGTGGCACTGATCATCTATCCTGAAATTAGACATGAACATCTGGAATCCTACTTGAGCTCACCAGCAAGCTGCTGATCCAGCCACTAGGCACTTAGACCACCTGCGTGTCCTAATCTCTGCATACTGCTTTTGACTATTCTCGTTAGATAATTAGGTGAGATTAGATTAATTAGATGTGCACATTGGTCCAGATATCTATAAAACTATTTCACCTACAATGGAGCACACACTGAAATCTGGTTCTTGTTAACTAGAAAGTGTCTTCTGAAAACAAAGGTTCTTGTAGAAAATCCAGAATGGAACAAACTTAAGATGGGTCATAGGAAGATTGTTCTACATTAGTAACTATAATGATACACCATGACAAAAATGGTGGTGGTGGGGGGGGAGAGGGGAAGCAAGTCATATTTGCAGAAGATTACCAACATAGTAAACAGGGCTTCTATTGGAAACTGATCAACTAAAGGTTATCTGCCCCTGCCATTGTGCAGGCAAATGGAGGCACCCTTCAAAATACATAAAACCAGGCAATCTTTAATTGCAATTCTTAAAACATTACATATTGTCCAAGAGCAACCTCCAGGATGCTCTTAATCATAGGAGAGAAAGAGAAATGCAGCTTCTCTAAAATATGCCTAATGTTTTCTTAGTCTCATCTCTGCTCTTCTGCTTATGCTAATCCTTTCACCTTTCTCCTGGTAATTGCCAGATCATGATCTCCTAGCCTTCAGATTGTAGTCATAGACCTACCTGCCAAGCTCAAGAAAGAAGAGAAGAAAAGTCAAAGACACTGTTAATCAGCTTCCATTATCGTAACAAATACCTGAAATGCATCAACTTAAAAAGAGGAAAGGGTGCCGGGCGTGGTGGCGCACGCTTGTAATCCCAGCATTCGGGAGGCTGAGACCGGAAGATCCGGGTTCGCGGCCAGCCTCAGCTACCTAGTGAGGCACTCCGCAACTTAGTGAGACTCGGTTTCAAAATAAAGAATAAAAAAATAGGGCTGGGGGTGTAGCTCGGAGGTAGAATGCCCCTGAGTTCAATCCCCAGTACCACAAAAAAAAAAAAAAGAGGAAAGGGTTATTTGCGCTTGTGGTTGCAGAGGTTTCAGTCCATGGTTGGTCGGCCTTGATGCTTTGGGGCCTGCGGTGAGGCAGCACATCATGGTGGGAGCTCGTTGCAAAGAAAGATGTTTACCTTAAGCCAAGAAGCAGAGACAGAGAGAGGACTGGGATCCGTCTCAATATATCCTTTTCAGGGGCATGCCCCCAGAGACACAATTTCCTCCCACTATGCACCAAAGGTCCCACCACCACTCAACAGCACCTCAGACTGGTGGCTGAGTTTGTAACACACCGGCCTTTGGAGGGCGTTTATCCAAACCAGAGCAAATGTTGTTCATCAAGTAGTTCTGGTTGTCCATCTTCCTGGCCACATGTGATTTGTGGGCCTACATGACAAGTTCTGACCAAAGTATCATGAGCAGAAGCATCATATGTCACTTGTGAGCCAGTATGAGAATCCCCTTCACTCTGTTTAACCGTGCCAGTGTCTGACAACATTCAAGACAGCAGATCTGTAAGTGAGCAAGATGAGCCGATCTCCCAATTCCTGTCCCCATCCAAAATTCCACATTGGAAATCTGGAATGAGAACTTGACCTATCTATTGTAAATAGATTATAGCACACCAGGGTTTGGGGTTGTTTGTTATCATTGTATAATTTGACTTAGCTCCACAAATATAATGGTCATTTTTTGTGGGCTACTCAAGTGTTGTTCAACATTTTTCTTTGTGTACTTTTATAAAAAATAACAAAATATTTTTGAGACCTAATTCAATAGAGAAAAATAGTTGTTGAAAAGATACTGTAAGGATGACCTTAATTAGTACAATTGTTAATATTAGCATCTATTCATTTTTAATAATTACAACAATGCTAATTTTGTTAGCAAGCTTTTTTCTCTTATTAATACTTCTGATTCCACAAGTGTTTATTGAAGAAAATATGAAAATTCAAAAAATATAAATAGAAATTTAAAATTACTCATAATATGTCAACTGAAAGATAATCACTGTTCACTTTTTAACATAAATTTTCAGTCCTTAGAGACCACATTTTCAGTACAGCTTTCTAATCTTTTATTTAAATATATTGTTTGTATTTCTCTTTATCATTAAGTATCTTTCTGCCATTTCAACGACTAAATAGTATTCCATCATATAATTGCTTAATCAACCTCCTATTGTTGAACTCTTAATTGCTTTAAATTATTTTCTGCAAAAATGACATTTGTCTACACTGATAATACTTTCCTCAAGAACAATTTCTAAAAATTCAATTGCTGCACCAACTGTAATATAAAATTAAAAAGCTTTTCATTTAGTTTTGCCAAATCACACTTCATCAATGTAAGTGTATTTAATAGTCCACCCAGGGATATATGAAAGTAGCTATTCTTACATGTAACCATCACTGAAAATTTTCTAGCATTATCTCAAAGATGAATATCAGTTTCAGATTTCTTTAAGTATTCAAATTTTATGCAAAAAAATCCATCTCACTTTCTGTTTTTGTTTTCTTTGTTAAAAATGTCTTTCCTAGCCAGGCATGGTAGTGCACACCTACAATCCCAGTATTTGGGAGGCTGAGACAGGAGAATCATAGGTTCAAGGACAGCCTTAGCAAGTAGTGAAACTCTCATCAACCTAGCAAGACTCTTTCAAAATAAAATAACATAGGGCTGGGGACATAGCTCAGAAGTAGAATGCCCCTGGATTCATTCTCCAGTGCCACATACACACACACACACACACACACACACACACAGTCTTTCCCATCCAAAAATATATTTAACTATGTTTTCTTCTAAGTTTTTCATTGTTTCATTTGTTAATATATCCTTAGATAAGCCATCTGGGGTTTGAGGTTTTTGTTTTTAGTGTATAATGTGAAAAACATATTTAACTTGTTTACTAAGTACTTTTTTTCTAAGACATCTAGTGGATAAGCTACCCTTATATTACGTATCAGTTCCATGGTATAAATTATTGAGATTTTTACAGTATTTTCCTACCTTCTAAAATTGTACATGTGTGTGTACACACATACACCCCAAATAGTCATCATCTCTTTTTTTTTGGTGCTGACATAATGACATAAGGTAAGACAAGGTGTTACTTGGGCATTTCAGGTCAAAGGCAGCCCCAGAGCTGGTGCAGGAAGCTGTGTCTGTAGAGGCAGCCTCTGGACCTGCAGAGCAGATGACCACACAAATAGGGCTTGCAAATGGAACTTCTTCCTGGTGAGGTTTCATCCTTTCTAACTAGAAGATGTTTCTTTGGTTACTTAATGTTTGCCTGTGCTGTATACAGGACACCATCCCTTCTATCCCAAGTTAGAGTGGAAGAATCAGGCAAATAAAAAAAGGCACTTACCACCTATTGCAATCAACTGTCCAAACAACAGAGATGTATATAGGGCTCCTCCCTGAGAACATGTACTTTTAAAATCCCAAAGTCTAGCTTGGGTAACCACAAATATCCTGGCCACACTTTGGAATGCCACAAGAAAAATATATTGAAAGTATCTGTCCCTATTGCAGAAAGGTCAAGATTTTTCTTTCACCAAGTCCCGTAACAGGGCAACGGATTTGGGTTCTGAGTGATGCCAGTAACATACTACATCTATTCCCTCTAACCACTGATTTTATTAGACATGCACTGCTACAAAATATAAATACTAAATAATTCACCTAAAGTACTTTTTATTGGAAATACCATGCATGATTAATTTTGTCCTTGATAGTGAGATGAAACTGAATTGTTTTTATCTAATTGGCAGTTTCCTTCAATAGCTTATTTTCATTAGTAAGCCCTTGTCATTGCTTTTCTTGGTGCAAAGTAAACAACATAATAATTTGAAATGTTTTTAGGCTTAGGATGAGATTGGCTATCTCTAACTCCAAATGGAGGTGATTTCAGAGACAATCACTGCTAAAAACAAAAACCCCAAATCTCAGATGACTTATCAAGGAAATATTAACAAATTAAATACCCAGTGATTCCATGCACATGAAATATGGGAAGCTCTGACCTAGAAGACATGGGGAAACCGCAGAGTTCCAAGTATCTACTTTCTACACCAGTCAATAATGATAGATTAGGGATTTAACAATTGCATGTGCAATATTCAACATTGAAAAAGGATCTGTCTTATGAAAGAGGATTTTTAAAGACCCACTCTAAGTTTGGCTTGAGTATGTGTCTGCTCTCCATTGAGAATCTGTCCTTTGAGAGCCCACCAAATTTCTGTTGTTAAGATATCCATCTGGAGCCGAGAGTGGTGGCCCACAATTGTAATCCCAGTACTTGGGAGGCTGAGACAGGAGGATGTGCGTTCATTGCCAGCCTCAGCTACTTAGTGAGGCTCTCTGCAACTTAGTGAGACCCTGTTTCAAAAGAGGGAATAAAAAAAAATAGGGCTGGGGGTGTAGCTGAGAGGTAGAACGCCCCTGAATTCAATCCCCAGTACTGCCAAAAAAAAAAAAAAAAAATATATATATATATATATATACATATATATATGTATATATATATATATATATATCCATCCCAAATGAGGTATTTGCTTAATACTCTACAGCTGAAAAAATGTTATAGTAGATGAATTTTCAATAAATGGCATTCACACTGGAGCAATAGAATCTACTAGAGACGCTCTTGCTTATGTCTGGTGTTTATAGAATTGTAGACTCTCAAGGATGAAAGAGATCTCAAAGGTCTCCTGGATCTTGCCTCCACTTTCCACTCACTGCTCATCCAGTCTGTACTCAGGCAAAACTCAATACCTTGGCAAAGCAGCCCATTCCATTAACTAGAAATGAAAATAGCAGGGGTATCTTTATTGCTTTGACTCCATAAGTATTTCTTTCTGTACCTCCTTCCATGTGATCTAGGTACTTGGGTTTTGCAATCCACAGAATAACTCTGCCTCCTCTTCCACAAATTAGTTCCTCCAATAATTGAACCCACTCTCCATTCCTTCTCTACTCCAAACCCTGCATCGCTCTGCACCATGAATATAAGTAGTAAGAACAAAAAAATCAACCACAATTAGGATTGACAACACTTTCTTACAATTTACACTCCTCATGCCTGGCTGCTTTCTCCTGAGTACACCTGGGTATATATCCATCCACACCCATGTGTTAACACATTCTTATTAACTGATTGAGTGCATATTAAAAGACAAGCACTCTTCTAGTCACTGATGTTACAGAGGTGGACATAATCAACAAACTTCCTGCCCTTGTGGAACTTACATTCTAACTGTAAAAGGTAACAAAATGATAATAACAATAACAGTAATTGCTCTGGAGAAAAGTAAAGCTAGGCAGTACTGGCCAGATGAACTCCTATTTGAGCAGAGAACTGAAGGAAGTAAAAATGGAATCCATGTGGGTTTGGGATATACACTTGCAAAGAGAGGACACCAGAGAGCAAAGGAGTTGATTATACAAAATCTGTTGCCATTGGAAGGATTTGGGCTTTGGTTTTCTTTGGGGTTGTTTTTCTTTGAATGAGATAGAAAACCACTGGTAGGTAGGTTACAAGCAGATAACATAATTTGACTTAGTTCTTAATGGACTACCTCCTGGCTTCTGCGTAGAGAATAACTGGGCAGTGTGAAGAGGTGATTGAGGGAGGAGGGTAAGACCATAGAGGAGAATATAGAAATAGGCCAAGAGTCAGACAGTGCCTGAGAGGAGAGTGGGACAGGTGGAGCTTTGAGAAAAAGTCACTCAGCAAGGAATCTTTCTATTCTCAGTGCCAGTTGGTATATTTTTCTTATGAAAATCTCATCCAATTTAACCTATATTGTTTGTAACCTAATAAAGGGAATGCCCTAATCTATGATTATATCAGATGTTAGTGATTCTCAAATATTTTGGCCCTGATTTTCATAACTTTCCTTCTGCCTGATCTCCCATGAATTACTGGAATGCTCCAAATTCTTCCTGAAGATTGTTCTATCACTTGTATGCATAACAGGATCCAAATGCATACCATTTGTAGCAGTCAGCCCAGGAGAGCAGACACTGGCAGGGAACCACTCGCGTTCTCTCTCTGTACTCACAATTCTTGTGAACATGGATTGCTTCTTAATGGTAGCACTCATGACTCTTCCCCTACACTATTTAGAGGGCTCAGCTCATGAGTGGCCATGGGGTCTTGGAACATACTATTCTCTGGGCAGTTCTTTCAGTGATGGAAGTTGGAGGATAAAACCCTAAACTATTCACTCACTGAGTAGAACTATACTGAGGCATGTTCCACAGTAACTCTCAGACGTCCCTGTCAGTAATAACCCACAGTTTCCCACAGAAGTAACATGCTCATTAATGCAGTCATTTTTAGTTTCCCATCTTTCTCCACACTCCTCACCATGGTTTCCCAGCACCACCTTCAAATAAACTACATGATCCCCCAATTTTTCTACTTCCAAGGAAACCCAACCCAAGGCAAGCAGTACAAATACATATAATAGTAGAGAGTCACTCCTTTTAAGAATGCTGTGGACACGGAAATAATTATTTTGTCACTTAAAAAATGAGAGAGGTGCCATGAGCAAGATGACCGAATAACCACGACAAATGTATCCATGAGCCAAAGAAAGTGATGTGTGAGCAAAATGAGAAAATCAGTAAAGAGCCAGGGGATATGAAAAAGCATCAAACAGAAATGCTGTGTCTGAAGAATGTAACAAATTGAAAAATCCACTATAATGTCCACCAGCAGATTTGACTAAGCAGAAGAAGCAAATCAGTGAATAAGAAGACAGTTCATTTGGAATTATCCAGTCAAAGGAGAAAAACAAAAGAAGAATGAAAAATTTTAAGAAAGCCTAGGAGACTTATGAATATCTAGAAGAAATGGAAAAACTGTCTAGAAACATAAAATCTTCCAAGGCTAAACCATAAAGAAATTGAAAGTCTGAATATACTAGTAATGAGTAAGGAAATCAAATCAATGACCAAGAATCTCTCAGAGAAGAAAATTACAGTATCAAAAATCTTCAGTAGTGAATTCCACCAAACTTTTAAAGATGTAATGTTACTCATTCTCAAACTAAAACAGTAAAGAGCAGGAAATATTTCCAAACTCATTTTATGAAGTCAACATCACCCTAATATGAAAGCCAAACACTTCAAGAAAACCATAGGCCAATATCTTTAGTGAATATAGATTCAAAAACCCTTAACAAAATACCACCAAACTGAATTCAGCAGCACACTGAAAGACTATGCACCATGATCAAACAGGACTTATTCCTGGGATGTCGGATGGCTAAATGCACAAAATTCAATCAATGCTGTACATCATATTAACAGAACAAAAGTAAGAATCACATGATTATTTCAATAAATGTAAAAAAAGCATTCGGTGAAGTTCAACACTGTTTCATGATTTTTAAAAAAATCACTCAACAAATTAGTCGTAGAAAGAACCTACCTCAACATAATAAAGTCCATGTATGATAAATCCAGAGCTAGCAGTATTATTTCTATACTGAAATACTGAAAGCTTTTTCTGTAAGCTAAGGATCCCACCAACTCTCACACTTTTTTTTTTCCTTTGCGGTACTGGGGATTGAACTCAGGGGCATTCTACCTCTGAGCAATACCCCCAGCCCTATTTTTTATTCTTTATTTTGGAACAGGGTCTCACTAAGTTGCGGAGTGCCTCACTAGATAGCTGAGGCTGGCCACAAACCCGTATCCTCAACCTCGCAAATGCTGGGATTACAAGTGTGTGCCACCACGCCCGGCTTCTCACACTTTTTTTTAACACATTACTGGACGTTCTCAGTAGATAAATTAGGCAAGAGAAAGAAGTAAATGCATCCAAATCAGAAAGGGATCATATTACCTCTTTAGATGACATGAACTTTTATGTAGAAAATCCTACACTTTTTCTATTTCTTAAAAAAAAAACTGTTAGAATTAATAAATACAACAAAACATCAGGATTCCATATCTACATGTAAAATTGGTTGTTTCCATACACTAACAATAATCGGGAAATTAATAAAAACAACCCTATTTATTATAGCATCAAAAAGAATAGCATCCTTAGGAATAAACTAAATCAAGCTTCAAAAACCTTGTAAACTATAAAACATTGCTGAAAACTCTAAAACATTGCTGAAAAATATTAAACAATGCACAAATAAATGAAAATATATCCTGGATTCATAGACTCAATATTGTTAAAATTTGCACAGTAACAAAGTGATGTACAAATTTCAGTGCAATCCCTATAAAAATCCTAAAGGATTTTTTGTAGAAATGATATTAAATTCACATGGAACCACAAAGTACCTCAAGCAACCAAAATAACCTTGAGAAAGAACAAAACCGAATACTCATATTTCCAGACTTCAAATTGTATTAGAAAGGTACAGTAATTAAAATAATGTAGTATTGATATACAGACATATAAATCAATGAAACAAGAGAGAGTCTGCAAATAAACTCATGTATATGCAGTCAACTAATCTTCAACAGAGCACCAAGAATACACCATGGAGAAATGATAATATCATCAACAAATGATGTTGGGAAAACTGTATATCCACATGCAAGAGAATGAAATTGTCCCTTTATTTTTACCATCCACAAAAATCAGCTCGAAGTTTCATAACATTGATCTTGGCCATATAAGAGAAAAAGCACAGGCAAAGAAAGTTAAGAAAAAAAAAGACAAGTGGGACTACTTCAAGCTAAAAACCTCTGCAGAGCAAAGAAAACAATGGAACAAAAAGACAGCATATGGCATGGGATAAGATTTTTGCAAACCATATATCTGATGAGAATTAATTTCTAAAATATATATAAAGACCTCTTACAACCACTAGTAAAACAAAACAATCACCCAATTTTTAAAAATGGACAAAGGGCTTGAAGACACAATTATTCAAAGAAATCATACATACAAATGGCTATCTCTATGAAAAGATGCTTAACCTCACTAATCATCAAAGAAATGCAAATCAAAACTACAATGTGATACCACTTTGTACCTGTTAGGATGGCCAATATAAGTGTTGGTGAGGATGTATAAAAATTAGAACCCTTGCACACTGTTGGTAAGAATATAAATGATGCATCCACACAATATGGATTCAAAAAACCTGAAATAAAAATACTATATGATCCATCGATATCATTTTTGAGTATTTATCCAAAAGAACTGAAAACAAGATCTCAAAGAGATATTTACATTCCCAAGTTTCTTACAGCATTATTCACTATAGTCAAGAGATGAGAACAATGTAAATGTTCATCATAGATGAATGGATAAAGAAAATGTATTACTTACATATTAATTGATTATTATTCAGTCTTATAAAAGAAGGAAATCCTGTCATTTGTGACAGCATGGATGAACCTTGAGAACATTGCTCTGAGTGAGAGAAAGCAGTCACAGAACGACAAATACTGCATTATTCCAAGTATATGAGATATCTATAGTAGTCAAACTCATAGAAACAGACAGTAGAATGGTATTTGCCATGGGCTATCAGAGGGGAACGTAGGGTATTATTGTTTAATAGAGTTTCAATTATGCAAGATATTGAGATCCGCTGAGCAGCAATGTATACATAGTTAATACTACACTGCACATTAAAGATTTAAGAGGGTAGACCTCATGTTAAATGTTTTTTACAATTAAAATATATTATGCCAACAAGAATCACACATGGAGGTATTAAGGGCATTTTCCACAGTCAACAAATTAAAATTAGATGAACCATTTTGGATGAGTCCTGAACCTTCAATCTAGAATGACTGCCCTCTTGTTCCAGTTTAGTTACTGACCAGCCACGTAGACTTGGGTAAGTTTCTTACCTTCCCTGGGCCTTAGTTTCCTCAGTAAAAAGGTTAAAATAAATGAAGTCTAAAATTGGTCCTACCTTAAAGTCTCAAGGCTGAGCTTTTCACTTATTCAATGTGACCTGCATGATAAAAAGCAGAGCTGTCAACTCAGTGTCCTCACACAAACATAATTTTATATTTCCAAGTAGCTCATCGAGGCAGTTTCTTCCCTAGTTTTATTCTCCTGTGCTGAATTTTGTAAGTTTGAGACTCTGTATATTTGTGTGCCTCAAGCAAAACGGTTGACAGGAACCCATGAACCCATCATGCCCTCAGTCATATGATGTAATTACCAATAATCCTAATTCTGGGTTAGAGTTTGCTTGTCAGTAATTACAGCCTCAGTCGAATGCTTTCAGCATTCATACCAGCCCGCACTCCCTCCCTCTCTTAGGGAGATAGAACTGCAAGGAGGTTTCAAAGCAAGGTTTGCTGCTTTTTTGCCTGGAACACTTTTTAATTGGGTATCATTTAGAAACTTCTCAATCCCATTTTGGAGCTTCTGGTCATTGCGTAACTTATTGAAGCCCTAAGAGCTAGTGATGAGGCATGCCTAAGCCGTGCCAGTGTCAAAGCAGAAATTACTATCCTCCTTGCTTTTTGCAGAGAATGAAAAGAGCCATCATGTTGACCTTTCTAAAATATGTACTAATAGAAATCAAAGAGAGCATGGCTGCATGAGAAAGTACTCATGAGTCGGGATAGAAATTGAACTTCTAATTTAAGAGTTTTCCATCTGGTTAGCAGGGGGTATAAAATTGTTGTTTTTTCAGAAACCCACACATTGTGTAAATGTAAGACTTTGGTATCTCCATTCAAAGGCCTGACTAGAAACCATAAACAGAGCTTTACTTTAACTCTCTCCTTCCCACCCACATCCAATGAGCCAACAAATTCCACCCATGGTACCGCTCTAATGACTGTGGAATCTATTCCCCTGGCCTACCCCCATTAGCGCTGCTAAGGCACCTAAAGTTCTCATCACTTTGAGTAAGTGCTTGGCCTGATCGCAGCTCCTTCCCGCCTCCAAACTCTCCTACACACAGACACAAGAAAAGGCTTTACAAAAGCTCAAATTGGAAGAGATTTCTACTTAGAAACACATGATGGTCCCCATAGAACAAAGTCATCTACAGTCTTAGCTTGGTACCTCCTAGCTCTTCCACTTTATCTTTCAAACTTTGCCCTCATTCCTTCCAGCTTCCTAGAGTCTACCCACAAGGATTACTATTCATGATCCCCTGAATCTCTAAATGCTCTGCACACTTGCAAATATTTCTGGTAGCTTTTTTGTCTGCCAGGGACTCCCAACTTTAATATATTGAAATACTGTTCATCTTTTTTTGGCAGGGGGAAGGGACGGAGGTACTGGGAATTAAACCCAGAAGCATTTTACCTCTGAGCTATATATTGTTTGTTAATTTGCTTTGAAACAAGGTCTCACTACGTTGCTGAGAGTCTCACTAAGTCACTGAGACTGGCCTTGAACCTGCAATCCTCCTGTGTCAGCCTCCCATATACTGAGATTACAGATGTGTGTCACCACTCTGCTCATCTTTTTTTTTTTTTTTTTTGTCATCTTTTAATATGATGCTCAAGCACTGTCCTCTAGGAAACTATCCACACCCCCTTTAGAACAGTTCCCTTCTCTTTTCTACTTGCTTCCTCAGAATATTGATATGCTCATGTGGTCATTTTTTTACTCACCAAATCTTTAAAAAGCAGATAAATTCTGTGAATACGGCCATCAGGGACAAAACATGGTTCCTGCCCTTGAGAAACCTGCCTTCTTACAGACCATTTCTATCACACATATATGACTTCGTCTTTTTACCCATGCTTCTTCTATTTTCTTCATTGGACCACAAACTTCTTTTTTTTTTTAACTAAAACTATTTATTTATTTATTTATTTGTTTGTTTATTTATTTATTTTTGCTTTCTTGCCAGTCTCAAGACTGGTTCAAGGCCAGTCTCAGTGACTTAGTGAGACTCTCAGCAACGTAGTGAGACCTTGTTTCAAAGCAAATTAACAAACAATATATAGCTCAGAGGTAAAATGCTTCTGGGTTTAATTCCCAGTACCTCCGTCCCTTCCCCCTGCCAAAAGAAAGCATTGTGATTTTTAATTTTTATTTATACTTTTGTTGGTGCATTATAGTCACATCACAATGCAGTTCATGGTGGGAGATAGTGACCTGCAAGCATCAGTACTTGGCGGACTTCCTCACCCCCACCTCCGCCTCCCTCCCCACCCACCCTTCCCTGTACAGGGTATTGAGATTAGCATTAGTATCCTCACATATGTGCATTATGTCAATGGAAGTGATTCCTTCATTGATTCTCTCTCTCCTCCCCTCCCTGGCTCCACTGCAGTTTCTCCTCCATTATCTGAAGTCCCTCTGGTATCCCGACCACTCCTTAGCTTCCACATATGAGAGAAAGCCTATGGCCCTTCACTTTCTGTGACTGGACCACAAACTTCTTTTTTTTTTGGTACTGGGGATTGAACCCAGGGGTATTCTACCTCCGAGCTACACCTCCGGTCCTATTTTTTATTCTTTATTTTTATTCAGGGTCTCACTAAGTTATGGAGTGCCTCACTAAGTAGCTGAGGCTCGCCTCCATTCCTGATCATCCTGTCTCAGCCTCCCAGGTACTGGGATTACAAACTTCTTAAGGAAGTAGATATTTTATTTATTGCCAGTACAATGAGTGATTCCCACCTTAAATCTATTGAGTTTTACTTAAATTGAATTGCCTTATTGCTTTGGATATATCTGTATGTGTACAAGTATGTATAAGTATGTATTTGCACTCAATCTGAGTAAGTTACAGTATCTCATGCTTTAACAGTTATGTACTGTCCAAGATCCTCTATATGTCCCTACCTTTCTTAAAACAAAGCAGCTCTGGTGCCCAAACCTCACAAGCATTAACAGAGGTAATACTTAGGCACATTTGTCATAGTGACTGGCATATAAGAATGCTTAAAAAAAAGAAACTCATCTCCAGTTGGAATTGAGTAGACCAGACCTTCATCTTTCAAATTCAAAATAAACTGGTCTTTGCTGAAGCCTGATGGCCTTTCACAGGAGAAACTTCCAACAAAGCAAGAGTTTCCTTCCCACCCATCTTCTCAAAGGGTTACCATTCTATCAATAATATTAGAAACATTTGCAAATAGCAGTAGAAAAGGCTTACTATTTTAATTCCTATAAAACTTCACAGACAGGACTGGGTGAAGGAAGACCTGGGTTTCAGGACCAGCTCTGACATAAATGACTTCTGAAAAATCACTTTTGTTTCTGTCGCTTGCTTTTCTTATCTGTTAAGGATTATGATATTAATATCACTTTTACATCCCTGGAGAGTTTTATGGATAAAAATATAATACCTGTAAAATTAACCTGAAAAAAAGGGCAAAAGTTTATGACATGAGAGGTGGTATTTGTAATAGTAAGAACTTAAGAAACACTCTCTTGACAGAACTATCTCTCAGGGATGTCCCCAAGCATATTTGAGGCTGCTTGGTAAATTGATACACATATGGCCAAGGATTTAGTGGCAAGAGATAATAAATCCTCCCCATGTCCTCTTGGGGCAGATAAGGAACACATCTATATCCAACTCTCAGTGACCTGTGATAACGAGGCCAGGGATAATATGGATAAACGGATTTTGCAGATTTTCCAAAAATATAACGTTTACCATTTATGGCCTCTAGACTTTTGCAGAAATTCCTCAAAAGGAGCCAAATTACTTTCACCTGGACTCATAACTTACAGAATCTCACCACCAGTTCCTGCCTCTTCCTCTGACCAGATGAAGCTAAAAAACAAAAACAAAAACCCCAAAAACAAAACAAAATAAAAAAGGAACGAGAGTAGAAATGCTGGGAAAGCTGCTGTACATACACTGATCTACCCTGGAGAGCTCAGTACAGTTTGTTCCCAGAGACCTGTGAGATACACAGCATCCCTGCCTACACTTTCCAAGGACAAGGAAGAAGCAACTAGGGTCAGTCAATGCAGAAAACTCTGTTAGTGACCACAAACCATGGTGATTTCTCTAAGCCACCTGAAGTAGCTTATTCCTTCAACAGATCCCCTGGCAGCAATGAAACCAAGTCTTAGATCATTCCTAACCTGGAACTTCTCTGCAAATATTTCCAAAGCAAGGATGGGGAAAGGCTTAGAAATAAGTAAATCCATTATTTGAATTATTCAACAATTCTTTCCCCGACAGCTCCTATGAGGGTGTTGCCTTCCTGCCATTTCTCAACATAATGGCTTTTCTTTCCTTTCTTTTTGCCACTGAAATATTGGTAAGATGATTCAAAAACATCGAGAAAATCATCTTGGGAAGGACCATCTGCAGAACAGCAGGCCCACAAGTTACACACAGTTTAATCTTACCCCGTAAGTCAAGAACAAAATCTGAGCGGGTGACAAAGCAGAAAATCATGGGTACCCTCTTGATGGGAATTAGAGTGACATCGAGAAAAATGGACCAGCAATGACTCCTACTTCAAATGGCCACATTCATTCACTCATTGATTCAGCAAATGTTCATTGAGTGTTTGCTCCCTGCCAGATAAGTGCCAACCTCCCAGAACACTTGGAGTCCAAGTTTATAGTTTCTAGAATGCTTTCAATAACTGCAGCACACAACCCCCTTCCATTTCTTTCCAATCTGCATTTACACCAATGAAAAACGGAACTGACATATTTTAGAGCACTCAGAGAGAAAAATGGATCATCCCAGTTTGTCCAGAACTGGGACTGTAAGTTTGGGACCAGAGCACTTTCAGCTCACTTTACAACTCAGAAAGTTTTGGACAAATAGGGATAAGCTTTTTGACAATTTTTTGGTGTGACCTTTGATGGTTTTTAAAAATCTGTAGGCCTCAGTTTCCACATTTGTAGGATAAAAACACCGGATTAGATTATCCCTAAGGATTATCTCGCAGATTGAGTAAATTTAATACCTTTTGGGGCTTAAAACGGGGTTTGCGGGGGCTATGAAGGTATAAGGAGCTTGAAAATACACTCACACCGCCTCAAAAAAAAACAACACCATGTTAAATATGTTAGATTCCTAACAATTTTAATGATCTCATTTAAATTTAAGCAACTGCTATAAATGAAGCCTCAGAGTTCTTTGTTTCAGGGCCTGGATATATTTAGCCTGGCACAGGGGGAAAAAATTAAATCCAGAAACTGAGGGAGAACCCTAGCATCTATTTTTTTGGAAGAAATAGCTCAAAATTATACTCAGCTGGGCTCCTGCTAAAATAATCAGAGTGGTGACCTCACAGTCTTTAAGCTATAACTCATCTTTGTGGCCATTAGGTACCTCAGTGTTATAGGTAAGATTTCAGAAGGATTAAAGATGAATATTTCACCACAGGAACATAACATCTTTGGAACAATCATGAGTAAAGAATCAATGGAAGACAGGGAGGGGTGGAAACAGAGCTCCATTCCAATTCTAACACTAATTTGGACAAATTCCTCCCTTTTCTTGGACTTTAATAGCCTCATCTATAAAATGGGCAGAAGACATACTTCCCAGGGTCCTGTGAGGGTGAACTTATTTTTTCTAAGCAAGCATGTGTATTTCTTATAAGTCCTTATTTTATATATAAATATATTTTCTTTTATGAATCTATCTTTACATTTTAAACAAATGCTAAGAGTCATACATATAGAATAAATCCATAAGAACGGATTGATAAAATAATATTGGTCAGCTGGGTGTGGTGATGTATGCCTATAATCCCAGTACTTGGGAGGCTGAGATAGAAAGATTGCCTTCTGTCTCATCAATATAGTGAGGCCCTCCACAACTTAGTGAAATTCTATTTCAAAATAAAAAATAAAACAAGGCTAGGGGTATAGCTCAAAGGTAGAACACCCCTGGGTTCAATCCTCAGTACCACAAAAAATAATATTGATCTATATGTAAAGTCATATGTAATATATTATATAATATACGATAAATTTAATATATAAAATATATCTAAAAACATATATACAGAGAGAATATCTACTATGTGACTGTGACATTTCTAGATAATTTTTTTCAAAATGCCAAATTGCCATGCAAATCTAAAGGAGTATTTTATGAAAATGAAGTCCAAAGCCGGCGTGATGGTGCACGCTTGTAATCCCAGCATTTGGGAGGCTGAGATAGGAGGATCTGGGTTCGTGGCCAGCCTCAGCTACCTAGTGAGGCACTTCACAACTTAGTGAGACCCTGTTTCAAAATAAAGAATAAAAAATAGGGCTGAGGGTATAGCTTGGAGGTAGAATGCCCCTGAGTTCAATCCTCCAGTACCACAAAAAGAAAAAAAGTCCAAAGCCACAATCTTTAGTTTATTCAAGTCCTGTCTGATCAGTTTTTCAGCTAACCCAACAGAATCACCAGATTAAAATAGGAAGGTGTCACTAAGATCACCTTCATGTCTCTGAGCAGCCTTTACCCTCCCTTAACCTGTTGGAGCAAGCAGCAATGTAAGAACACCCCATAACCCATAGCATCTCAGACTTAGAAAGGCCTCAGGAACCCTTGTCTGACCAGCCCTTCTCCAACCTGAACAAACCCTCACCCAGACCCTGAGTAAGCACAGTCAGGAACAGAGAATCCATGTGTTCATAGGGCTTTTTTCTGACATTTTACCTTGCTTAATGCATCTTCCCAGGTTGGGCTCATTATTGATCCACCTGGTTGCATTTTGAGGGATTCCTGAGGCAAATACATGCTAAATACCCAGCCTACCTTACATACAGTAGGCACTTAATAAATGACATTGTCCTGCCTTATTCTATTTCTTCCATCCTACATAATTGCTCACACATGTGAAGTCATAGCTAGCATTCATTTTTAAATGATATACTTATTATTTTTAGCATACTTTTTTTTTAGAGTGTATGTCATTGTCAACACAATTTATATTATGATGTGTGAGACTATAATACACCAAAAAAATGTTCCTCTGGGGATTACCAGTGAATATTTAAACTTAAGACCAGAGAGTAAGGTGGCAATTTGGTTTAGGGTCTATTTTCAGCTACAAAGGCCCCCTCACCCATTGACTGGCAAGTAGCCCAAGAATTGCTGTTGCATTTCCACTTCTTTCACTGGAGGCCTCGCAATGCTGTCCTGAGTTTGATTTAGCTTTCTTGCCAATACACAGAACAGGTTGTTAGGAAACAATTATCTCAGGACCTCCCTCAAAACCATGCTGTTTTTCAACCCCATTAGTGTTGAGATAGCAGGATACAATCGCGGGATGATTTATCTCTCAATACTGATCTGCTCCTACATTACTGGACATTTCCTCCACAGCTGACTCCATCAATCACGTAATCATCTGAATGGTTCTGCAGCCCAAGCTCGCCTCACGGAGCTGCACTTGCTATTTATCTTATATGCCGTCTCTCACTCTTGTCAGTTTTAATTCTGCTCCATTTTCATTCTCTTCTCCTGTCCCCTGAGGGCTCTGTCTGGGACATATTATTATTCAGTATTTACAGGGATGTCACTTGAAGAATGTCACCATCACAAATGACAAAAATTGAGGGGTTGGCACAGAATCATCTGTGCCCCTACCACTATTTTGAATTTTTATACCATGATGCAAATTTTACATCAACTCATAAATCTCTAGAACTCTTGGCCTAGTTCAAAAGAGGCTTTAAAGCAGGAGTGTGGCATTTCTAAAATCCTCCAAGTTTAATTGTAAAATTTCCATTTGGGAGGAGAACTATTCAATGCTTTATTTTTTTAGGAGAAAGAATTAGAAATTTTCCATCATTACAAATGTTGTCACACAAGTCAGGGTAAAAGGTCTATCCTTAAACCTCTAAAATTTATAATAATAAATTGTCTTTACCTTATTATCAAAAGTATTTTTCAATGGTGGAATTTAAGTACTTATTTTAGTTAACACCCATGTAGCACTTCTGATGTCCCAGGGTCTGTTTCAAGCATTTTCACAAACATACGTTAATGCTCCAAAGAAATTTGTGTTCCCTACAACTGTCAAAGAGGATATTTGGGAAAATTGTTTAAGTAGAAGGATAAATCCAATTGTATAACACATACCATATGCTTCTTTTTATAGACACTGTCTTTCAAATGCTGACTACAATTCTGAAGATAACTATAATTGTCTACATGTTCATAGATGGGAAAGCTGAAGTACCAAAAGGCTGGCAGACTAGGGCAATCTCTCAGACAGCACTTTTTCCTGAATTTGTCTGATTCCAAAAAGTCCAGTTCTTGACATTCCACCAGCCAATTTCTGTCTTCATGTTTATGGAGCAATCTGATAGACTAACTGGTTATTGTGAAACTTCTTCCTTGAAAAGTAACCTCTCATCAGTCAAAGTTCAGCTATAAGTCAGTAGCAAATGCCTATAATCCCAGTACTTGAGAAACTAAGACAGGAGGATCACACATTCAAAGGTAGCCTCAACAACTTAGTGAGACTCTCAACAAATTAGTGAGACCCTGTTTCAAAAAAATAAAATAACATAAAAGGGATTGGGAATATAGCTCAGAGATGGAATGTCCCTACATTCAATCTCCAGTACCAAAAAAAAAAAAAAAAAAAAGAAAGAAAAGTCAGTGGCTTCACTTTGCCCTGATTCATCATTAAGGAAGCAAATGAGGTGAGAAATATACTTGCCTTTTCACCAGTTTGGACTACACTGACCTAAAGTTCTAGAATAGTCATTGGACTTACATTGGTGCCAGGGCGTGTGAGCTACCCCAGCTTTAGAGAGAAAGGACATGTCCAGTCAGGCTCACTGAAGTTCTATGCCTAGGTCTGTGACCCAAGGCCAGCTAGGAAAAAAAGTTTACTTAACTTGCTTTGTTCAATACAACTATTTCCTGCAAAGGGTTTACATGAGGCAGTGGCTTGTTGATAGCAAATAAGTATTTCCTGGCCAATCTCAGTTTATTAACAGACAAATTGGAGTTCAAGTGGGCCAACAGAGGCAGAAATTTACAGCATTCATTGGCAGATCATAAGTACAATCCAGACAAACCACTCAATAGCAAAGAGGCCCAGCAAGGGGAGCAGACTGCAACAGAAAAGATTGGAGGCCAGGCTGATAGAAAGGTAGACATCATCGAGATGAAAATGTGGGAGCATTCACAGGAAACCCAGGCACAGTCTCCAGAAACAACTCCCTTATCCCAGAGGCTCAAGGGAGATCATGGAGCACCAGTTGAGAATCCAGTCTTCTGGACAAATTGTCAACTTACTACTACTGACTTTCTCTGTAGCAGATTCCTTAGCTTTATGGGTTACTAACTCTTAATCTTCTCAACAATCATATGAACCAAGTGCTATTCCTCTCCCCAGTGTATATATAAACTTGTCCAAAAATCATGTATCCCATAATTGAGTGGACTAGAAATTTCAAACCTGGATGCACAGGCTCCAGACTCTACTTTAACCACACTTTCAACCCACTACTGTATCCTAGGGTGGAAGCAAGGACTAAATGCTAGCACTTATGAGTTGTGAACTTAAGTGGTAGAAGGCACTAGTCCAGGTATTTGTTTCAACCAATAACATTTGAAAACCACTGAGATAGTATGTCCATCAGTATTCAGTTAGGAAAACAGAAGCACTTTTCATGTCCTAAACATCAATAGTTCCAATCCAAGGAGTTAGATATTTGCACAGTCTTTTGGAAAGGCTGAGCTACTAAGCAAGGGTGGTCAGGGAAGCCACTGGGACCTTTTCTGCATGCTGCATCCATGCAAGTAGGTCTCAACACCCACCCATCCAGACTCACTGGACATCTTAAGGGCCTCTCTGAAGTTCTCACTGACTTCTCAGCCAGAGATAGGAGATTCTCAACAGATTCATCTGGAAGCCACTTTAAAACTCTCATCTGCCTGCCCACACAGCTGCCTACAACTGCCTCCTTTAGAACATAATTGCCCCTTCTTCACTTCTTCCCGGAAAATCTGACACAAGTGCCTCTCCTTCACAAATCTTCACAAAGCCACACAAGAAAGGATACTTTAGGGATAGTAGTTCTGGCTTCTCCACAAGGCCTTCTCTAATGACTAAGGAAACTTAGAAAGTGGTAAAGATGCATCGAGTTGACAGCAGTTCACCCAGCAGACTTAGGTATAATCAATATCCCCATATTATAGTCAAGAAAACTGAGGCACAAAGAGGTTAATTTCCCCAAATCACATAACAAGTAAGTGATAGGGTCCGGATTCTAATCCACAGTCTGGATCCAGGATCCACACTATCACTTTTGCATGAAACTGTGTTCATGAAAGGTAGTTCAGTAAAGCTTGACATACCCATTTAGTGCCATTCCTGTTGAATACCTCCACCAACAGTCTATCACACATTTTAAGACAACCTATATAGGTTTTTTCTTTCCTTTAAAAAAATGCACCACTATGAGATTTTTTCTAGAGTTTCTAAATAATTACCAATTGTCTTAGTTCATTTTGTGCTGCTATAAGAGAATGCATGAGATTGGGTCATATATAAATAACAAAAGTTTATTTGGCTCTTGGTTCTGGGAAGTCCAAGATCAAGGGCCATGTCTGGTGAGGGTCTTCATGCTGTGTTATCTCACGGTTGAAGGGCAAGACAGAGGGGAGAAAAGGAGGCCAAATTCATCCTTTTATTAGGAATCTACTCTCACAATAACTAGCTCATTCTCCTGATAGGAGCCTTAATCTATTGAGCCCTCATCACCGACTCTCCTCTTAAAGGGCCCAGCTCTCAGCACCGTTGCATTGGGGATTAAGTTTCCAACACAGGAATCTGGGGAAATGCATGCAAACCACATCACCAACTCTAAAATCCATTATCTTGAGCAGCCACAGATGTATGTGAATATGAGCACTTATACGCTCGCATGTATAAGTGTGTACACACACACTCATGCACACTTTGTGAACAACAGCAACATAACTGTATTTCAATTGATGCAACTGATGATGGTAGGTTCCAGGAGCTGCACTCAGGCAATCCTGGCTGGCCAATTAGGCCAGTGATTGCAGGCAGCCTTCTCCCACAGTCACCACACAGGAAGCATGTCAAAACAGAAAGGACCCCAGGCTGCAGCACACTGAGAAAGCAAGGCTTAGTGTTGGACTTGCTGGCTTTGAGCTGCTAGGAGTAACCCTGGATGTATGTGCAGTCTCTGATTCCATCTCTGGGTACTGCAGGGAAGGCTCTGTAATTGGAAAATGCTGTCCAAGCAGAAAGTCTACCCTGCTTACTAAACAGTGCTTCCGAAGAAGTTCAATTTTACCAGAGGAGAAACACAGCCTCATGTTAACATCAGAGTTCTAGAAGTAGCTGAAATAGATCTGAGTTTTCAGCTGCATTTTTTTTCTCTTCCAGCTCATTTAACCATGCAATTAGGCAGTTAAGTACACGCAAAATATTTAAAACTAAACATGATTCTCATCAATCCAGTGATCAAAACTTTTTACTTTAGAGTAAATGATCAATTTGTTCTTTCTTCATATCCCTCATTCTTAAAAATTTCCAATCACTCTTGTGGGAGGGGGTGGAAAAAGGAAGAAACAGGATGTTTATCTCAACTCAGCAATTTCGTGATTTCTATCAGATGGTAGAAGCCAAAATAATAAGTTGGGATATTTCAAATGAAAAGGCTGTAGAGCACAGCAAGGGCGCAATCACGTGGCTAATAATGTATTTTGCAAATGTAGGGGAGAAAATTATGCATGAATACCAAATTTCCATGATAGGAAGGTGAACAGCCTGTTTAAGGACTGCAAATTCAAAGGTGAAAATCACATCACTCCGAACAGGTATACAGTATTATATTCCGATTGAGAAAAGAATGCCAGGCAAATGCACTCAGTGGAAAGGTAGCAGAGGAATATTGCATCTTTAATAGGATTTTTGATTCAAATGTGCTGAGCCAAACCGTTTAAAATTGCATTTGAATAGTAAACAGATAACATCATCATTTTTAAAAACCTGCACACTTGTGCCAGACCAACAGAGAGCCTGCAAAATAAAGACAGGGAGAAGGAGGTATCAGCTCTGAATAGAAAATAAAATTAGATATGTCTTCTGAGCCATGAGGCCTTCTGCAGGCCTCAAAAAGGTAAAACAAGGTTAACTCCATCCTTCCTCAGCACAACTCCAAAAAGGTTTCTGAGTCAATGGTCCCCCTTCATTAGGGTGTCTTTTTCACACACAGATTTAATTTGGGTATGGGTTTTACTTGCCTCTTCAAATTGCTTGATTTGTTCACCAGTTTACATTATTGGCATTTAATATATGATATCAGGGGAAAAGTTAAAGAAAAAAAGGAAATGGCATCACAAAATTAGATGGCCAGTGATTCAAATGCCCAACAAACCAAAGCAACCACCATCTCTGCCTTAGAAGTTTTGGTTTCCTGGAATCTTCCTAATTGAACTCTTATGTTGAGCCCAGTTTCTACAAACTGAATGCTAGACCTTTATATATGTGCAAATTTTCCCATCAGTCTCAGTTTTCCAGAAATATTTTTTTAAAACATTTCCCTATATAGAGTATAAATACGAATACTCTGGAATTTTTTTTTCTGTTTGCTTTTTGTCTACTTATCATTCTTCTTAGGTAGAAAACTCATAAGTAAGCCGGGCGTGGTGGCGCACGCTTGTAATCCCAGCATTCGGGAGGCTGAGACCGGAGGATCCGGGTTCGCGGCCAGCCTCAGCTACCTAAGTGAAGCACTCCGCAACTTAGTGAGACCCGGTTTCAAAATAAGGAATAAAAAATAGGGCTGGGGGTATAGCTCGGAGGTAGAATGCCCCGGAGTTCAACCCCCAGTA
>PVLC010000034.1:35472-86129 GCA_004027655.1 Graphiurus murinus | reverse complement strand
AATTTCATTGATGGTAATGGATTTATCAGGTGGTAACCTAGACAGGTAGGGTGTGACTATAGGAGGTGGGTCCCTGGGGATGTGGCCTTGGGGACTGTGCTTGTGTCCTGGAATCTTTTTGTTTGCTTTCTCTATCACTTTTGGCCTCTTTGATGTGAGAATAGAGCGCTCTCTCTCTCTCTCTCTCTCTCTCTCTCTCTCTCTCTCTCTCCTTACCATCACCATGCCCTGAATTCCACCTATGTAACCTGACATGGACTGAATCCCTGAAATCTCCAGAACTGTGAGCAAATAAATCTTCCTGTAAATTGTGGTGGTCAGTATTTTGGATCACAGCAGTGAGAATGCAGACTGAACTAGGCAATGTCTGTTGCTCTTCTTGTTGTTGTCTGTGTAGCATATCTTCCCCATTTTCCATCTAGGCTTTTGTACTTTCTCTTCTCTCTGAGGAAAGTACTATCATTAAGTGGTTGGAATTCTGCAGAAGCTAGGGAGATAGTGGGACATAAGAGGGACTCTAGATGAAGAAAGGGAAACCTTAGATAAGTAAAAAAGATGACTTAACTGAAGGTGATGGGGGAGGGAGGGAAACACCCTAATGCACATGATGTACTTTCGCAAACATATCAAAGTCAATCAATAAACTGAACTTGAGAAGGAGGGAAGGGGAGGGAGTGGGGTGGGAATTGGGGAAGGGTTAAATGAGAGATGTGTGCATGTAAGCTTCTACCAGCTTGTACCTCACAAAGATGTATGATTACAATGTAATAATAATAATAACAACAATAATAATAA
This sequence comes from Graphiurus murinus, assembly GCA_004027655.1. NCBI lineage: Eukaryota > Metazoa > Chordata > Mammalia > Rodentia > Gliridae > Graphiurus > Graphiurus murinus. Next base: position 85,334 of record PVLC010000034.1, on the reverse strand, counting down.
TAATAATAATAATAATAATAATATAAAAACAAAAAGGTGTACAAGGAATCTTTCTCTCCCACTTTGTTCTCTCGATGTCCTGTTGTCTTCCCTTTGAATAGATGATCCTCTGTTTTGATTATTCATCTTTCCAGAGAGTTTTATTTTTATTTTTATTTACTTTTCATTTTTGTGCATGGCACTGGAGATTGAACCCAGATGTCTTCTACCTCTGAGCTGTACCCCAGCCCTTTTTATGTTTGTTTGTTTGTTTGTTTGGAAACAGGGTCTCACTAGGTTGGTAAGAGTCTTATTTGTTGCTGAGGCTGGCCTTGAACATGCAATCATCCTGTCTCAGTCTCCCAAGTACTGAGATTACAGGCCTGTACCACCATCTAGAGAGTTTTAATGTGTCGAAGCTGTGGCTTCTTGGCTTTGTTAAGCATCTTCTAGGCATTGACATTCGACTTCTCAGGTCCTGGTTTGCTTTAAGAGTCAGACTTCTCCATTTTTATATGGATCATATTGCAGAAAGTGAAAGATAATCTTTTCATTCTAATTCAGGAATCACCAACAAGATGTTAAAAATATTTTCAGACAGTTTCCTAGGATAAACTTGATAGTTGTTTTGGAATAAGAAAACCTTGTTTTTCTGTAGGCAAATTCATTATTCTGAAATGATCTTTCACTAATGATAATAAGAAGATATTAAAACCAGTCGTACCTACACATATATTAATTTGTTATTTTAGAGTTAAAGATAGATTTTTATCATGTCTGAAAACTCACAGATGATGATGTTTGCTATTTTATGTTGTCTGTGATGAACATTTCCTCTCATTTTGGCAATGGTGCCCTACTTTCAGTTGCAGAACAATCTCCATTGTCAGACATGTGTTTTAGCTTAAGCTGATACAATCCTCAAACCTCAAGAATGGACATGTGGCCCTTGCCCAGCCAATCAAAGTCAGATTTCTGCAGGGTATAGTGACTTGTCCTAGTATAATCACATGGCCGAAGCAGGTCAATAGAACTTGTCCTGGCCTTTTGGTTGGCTCTTTTGGGAGAGGGAAGTTCTTTGTGCCCTGGAACTGCTAAGCCAATAGATTTGTCAACTCAGAGGTTCCAGAGGCCCTCTTACCCTGCCACTGAAGAACCCAGCCCAAGAATAAAACTACCAGAAAGGAGAGAGGAACTGAAAAACAAAGAAAGACAGATCTAGTTGTTCAATACCTGGATCTAAATCTTTGATTTTCAAAAACTACGAGCCAACTAGTCTCCTTTTTGTTCAAACCATTTAAATCAATTTTCTGCTACTAAATGAGTCTGTATACAGAACTTAATTATAACAGCAGTTGACCTACACTTATTCTGCTTAAAACTGATAATTGGTCTTCTCACAGCAACTACACTTCTGTAAGATACAGTAAACAGAGAAAGGAAAGGGAAAAAATCCTCCTCAAATAGTACTGCTTACCTTTTTTTATAGGTATTAAGCATAAAAATATGCTAGTACCAGGCATCAGCTGGTATAAGATATTCAGATAGTTCAGATACCTGATGACTTTCCAGCTGAATGAGTCCTTTAGATATTAGATGATATATTAGATAGATAGATAGATAGATAGATAGATAGATAGATAGATAGATAGATAGATAGATAGAATCTTTGAAGGAATGATTTCCATTTCAGTAGATTGAGTCCTTACCCAACTCCAAAACGAGAACTCCCAGAAGCAAGGCCTGAGAATCTTTATTGTTAATGTTTCAGTCCATACAAATTTCCACCTTAGCCAATTCAGACTGCTATAAAACAACACCATAGACTGGGTGACTTATAGACAACAGTAATTTATGTCTCACAGCTATGGAGGCTGGAAATCCAAGATCAAGGTATTGACACTCTGATGATGGTGCTCTTCCTGGTTCTTAGAAGACCAATTTCTCACTGTGTCTTCACACAGTGGAAGGAATGAGAGTGTGTTCTGGGATCTCTTCTACAAGGATGCTAATCTCATGCTCCACCCTCATGGCCCAATAACCTTCCAAAGGCCTCACCTCCTGCTACCACAACATTAGGAATTAGGATTTCAACACATCAGTTTTGGAGGGGACACATAAGTTCAATCAGCCCAGCACTAGTCCTCTAATTTAACCCAATTCCTAATCATCAGATGAACTACAACAGTTGAAACTTTGCTTTCATGTGATCAAAGGATACATCTTTATAATATCTAAATTCCTACTGTTAGCATTTTAGTCTGTTGTGTTTCTTTTTGTTCTCTCCTAATACACATTTAAACTTCATTCTCCAAGAAGAACATGTCACAGACAAATTGCATCAACACACTAATCTGTATCAAAGATCAGCAAGCAAGAGGTCCTGCCTATTTTTGTTTTGATCCTACCTGTTTTTAACATTTGAAGTTTGGATATTTAAAAACCCCTCATTAATAGCTTTTACCAACACCCCAACAGTGACATTAGGAAACAGAAGAATCCTATAGTTGAATCCACATTGCACTCGACTCAGTGCACAGAGCTCTCCTGGTGTCAATGACCAAGAACAATGCCTGACATAAGAGTAAATTCCAAATAAATATTTTTTATTTTAAATAAGCATTATCAATTAAATGGAGAAATTCACTACACCAAAATTGGGGTACATTCTCAATCATCTCTTATCTGAAATAAGTACCCATCTTGAACTAACCTAAGGAAATCACTGAGGAAAATGGCCATTCTACCACTCAGTTTAGAAGGATGAAGTCATCTGGCTCAGGACGTTCAGAGGTAGCAATCTCAGCTCAGAATCCCTTAGAAATCTCGAGATTATTTATTTCTATCCCTTATAGATCAGAGACTGAAAGCTAATACCCACAGGGACAAGACATATAAAGGAATAAAGCCGGAGAGGTGTATGATTTCCGATTTTGTCATGTTTTGTTTTCAGTCCCACAAAATACACCCATTCTCATTGCTGGAAAACCATATGGTTAGAACAGCATGCATCCTCCAAAAGATCACACCATTCCCAAGCAGTTAAAAATGGGTTTCCAAGGAGTACAAAATCTTTAGGTATTGCAACGGTTTATCGTCCTTTACAGGGTCACAAATGCAAACACAGAGTACATTAGGGGTTGGAGCTAGGGCTCAGTGGTAGGGTATTTGCCTAGCATACACGAGGCCCTGGGTTCAATCTCCAGCACCACAAACCAAGAACAAAACAAAATTCATGGTATTAAAGTTTTATAGAGTTACAGATAAAATTTGGCAGGGAAAAACACCTTCAATAACAAAAATGTTGAGAAACATCTTGAAACTGGAGAATTTAGGAATCTAAATGGGCAGACATTTTATTTTTTCTTTTTTTTTTCCTACTTTTATTGGTGCATTGTAGTCTCATATCATAGTGCAGTTCATAGAGATAGTGACATACAGCACTTGCCCCCTCCCCACTCTCCCCTTCCCCATACATGATATTGAGATTGGCATTGATATTCTCACATGTGTACAAACTATCAATGGAACTGTTTCCTTCATTAAATCTCCCTCTCCCCTTCCCCAAGACCATCTCTCTGGCTCCACTGGAGCTTCTGCTCTATTATCTAAAGTTCCTCTTTTATCCCAATTAATCCATACTTTCCACGTCTAAAATATATGACCTACTACTTTAAATAACTAATCTCACTTAATATAATGTTCTCCAAGTCCATCCATTTTCCTAAAAAATGACATATTTTTTCTTCTTTATTGCTGAGTAGAAATCCATTGTATGTATATCCCATAATTTTGTGATCTATTCATCTGTTGACAGACAGACATCTAGGTTGGTTCCATAATTTGGCTATTATGAATTGTGCTGCTATAAACATGGATATGTATTTATTACTATGATATTCTGATTTCAGTCCCTTTGGAAAGATACCCGGGAATGGTATACCTGGATCATATGGTGGATCCATTCCCAGTTTTCTGAGGAAGCCCCACACTGAGCTTCATAGTGGCTATACTAATTTGCAATCCCACCAACAATATACAAGAGTTTCTATTTCCCCACATTCCCACCAGCATTTATTGTTGTTTGAATTCTTGATGATTGTCATTCTAATTGGGGTTAGATGGACTCTGGGTGTAATATTGATCTGCATCTCCCTGATTACTAATGATGTTGAACATTTTTTATGTAAGTATTGGCCATTTGCATTTCTTCTTTTGTAAAGTGTCTACTTAGTTCAATTGCCCATTTCTTGATTGGGTTATTAGATTTTTTTAGTGTTAAGTCTTTTGAGTAATTTGTATATTGTAGATATTAGTCCTCTATCAGAGGAAGAGCTGGCAAAGATCTTCTCCCACTCTATAGGTTCTCTCTAGACTCTTGATGGTTTCCTTTGAAGAGCAGAAACATTTTATCTTAATGCCATCTCATCTTACTAAGTTGCTGAGGGTCTCACTGAGTAGCTAAGGCAGCTGGCGATTCTCCTGTCTCAGCCTCCCTAGTACTGAAATTCAAGATATGTCCCACTGCACCTAACAAGGGTAGTCATTTCTTAGCTCCAATGGATTTGTGGCTATATGAAAACATGGCAGAGCCATATTTTTTAAGAGAAGCCATAAATCTAGATATTTGGATAAAATTTCCCAATTTTTATATGTTAGTTTATTCTTATAAAAATCAACCAGAGCCCTTTGTGGACCAAATTATATTTCCAAGGTCATGTGGCCTATCAGCTGCCAAAAAACAGTCAACCTCCTAAGTGAAAATTTAAAAGAATTGTTATGTTCTTAGAGCATTTGGTGGTTAATTAGTTAAATTAAACAAAGGGCAGCAAAGACATTATTCATGCTGTATCCACTTAGGAAAACTGCTCATTAAGTACAAAAATGGAACCAATTGCTCATTGCCAATTTGAGAAACATTTTTCTGGCCCCTTCAATATTAACCAAGGTGTCAATAATCTTTGAAAAGGGGCCATAGCCATTCCAAACCTATTTTAAAATGAACAGAACAATTACCTCATGGAAAGCATTCTTGTGATATATTCAGGCTTAAAGAGTCCTGCTTTTCAAGCTAGCAAATCTAGTTCCTGCATAAGTAGAGATGTGTTTATTCTGCTTATCTCAAGCCATAGTGAATATTGTACCTGTCTCTAAATGGTCAGATTTCTCCCTCCCATATCTTAATTCTGCCTTAGAGAGATAACTCCAAAAAGTTAGAGACTATGTTTACTGAACTTGTTATACTCACACAAAAGGATGCTAAATATTTGATGATAATCTTCCCGCTCTTTGAATTAATACGAGTGCCAATCTAAAACAGCACATGTTGAACGAAAATTTTATTTTAATTGCATTTCCCATGTTCCTTCCCCTTCAAATAAATTCTAAGAATAAAATTAAAGTCAGCTCTAAAAAGTATGTCTTTTTTCCTCTAAATGACATGAAGACATTAGTTTCGCCTTAATCACTTTTCATTTGAGCAGCTTAGGAAGGCTCAGCATGAATTTTTTATGTGTCAAATATACTCCTCCACCTACTCAATCCCTCCTGCTGTTTTTCTGTACTTCTCCACTTTGGATAATCTATTTCCTCCAAGGCATTTGGTGGTTTTGTACAGTACTGCACTGTGAGCTGGGACAATGCTGAGCATACAGGGACATTGGTACGCCTAGGAATTCAACAGGCAAAAATGGAAAACAAGTGTCAAAGTCATGGTAAAATTTAGAGGACACCCATTAAACATTACCTCCTGGTCTACAGGAAGCCCTGAACTACCTGGGAAGCATTTTCACTTCCAAGATGGGGAAAGACTTTGTTATTTCCTTTCTGTGCTCACCTAGAGGAGCTAAGTTCAGAAATTAAAATTTAATGAAGAATCCAGTTTGAAATTCTGCACCATGCTCAGTGCTTATAAATACACCACAGTGATACTACCCGGGTATTATAAATAATACATGTAATGTTGATTAAAATTTTGATGTAAATTTTGAAAAACTTTATTAAAGTTGTAAAATAACTGACATGGGTTGTTTATAGTTAGGTGACAACTTAATTAATCAAGTGCTGTCTCTACTTCAATAAAGACTAGAACTGCATATTCTCAATGTTATTTTTATCCCTGAAGAATAAGGCAGAAAACACAAAATTATCTTCCTTTCAAAACACCAAATTATCTTTCTTTCATAATAGTGTGAGTATTAATTGTGAAGCATGACAGCACATAGTCTTTGCCAAGACTAATAATTAATCTGGAATATACAAATCTTTGACATTCAACTAGTGAATAACTAAAGCGATAACCAGAGAACATTTATTCATATTCAGTCTGGACATGATCATTTTCATCTTGGTACAGAGAAAATTTTCAATTTTCAGGTCACTAAACAATTTAATTCTTTATCAGAAATAAAAAATTAAACACAAAAAGCATCACCACATGAAAGAAAACTCATATTTATTTACCCATATATATTGCATCCTTTTTGTTTAAGGATTTAATGAGACTTATCCCTTTTTAAATGAGAAATGCCAGAACAGTAAAGAAAATAAACAAGATGATGGCTAAGGTAACATCTTAGATAGTCAGGCTTTTATTACTTTATTATTGCTCTTTTCCAGGAGTTTTGTTACAAAGGTAGTACTTTAGAAATTACAAGACACTGGTTCTTAAAACAAAGTGCTATTAACACAAGTTCATTCATTCATTCAACAAACTTACTACTTACAAGGCCCTATGGTTGGCATATGGAGGGTTACAAGGGTCTACTAGATGCAATTTCATCTATAGGGTAGCAGGCAAGATACAGTACGGACAGAAATAACTTTGCAGCAAGGAGACTGAGCCAAACTGGCTGAACTTACATCCCAGCTCCATTTGACCTCTTGGAATTTTCTTATCTGTAAAGCATGTATACCAACATTACTTACAGGATAAGTGTGTTATGAGGATGTAATGAGCTAATTCATAATTTCTTAGTATTGCATCAAATATATAGTAAGTTTTCTACCAAAAGGTAATTTTTTTCTTCCTCTAGTTGGACTATTGTTGTCATCCTCCTAAGGAGTAATAATCACCAGGATGTGAGTTCTTAGTGTACAACAGGAGAAAATGGCACACCATTACCCAGATCTGCGTTCTTTCAAGTTACCACACATTGGGATTATTCTGATTTTCCCTCTAGGTTCATCCATGTGTAATAACTTTCCTTAAAACATGCTCCAAATGTGATCATCTTGCTACATGCCAGCATTAAACACCAGCCCCTGCCAGGCATGGTGGCGCAGGCTTGTAATCCCAGCATTTGGGAGGCTGAGACTGGAGACTGGAGATCTGGGCTCGCGGCCAGCCTCAGCTACCTAGTGAGGCCTTCTGCAATTTAGTGAGACCCTGTTTCAAAATAAAGAATAAAAAATAGGGCTGGGGGTATAGCTCGGAGGTAAAATGCCCCCGAGTTCAATCCCCAGTACAAAAAAAAAACCCACCAGCCCTGGGTTAACCACTGAGCAAAATAAAGTCACACTTAGGGCACAAAAAGAAAGGGGGGGGGGCCTGGGAGTTATTGTCCCCTGGCTAGCATGTCCTTAACTCTTCCACTGACACACTGAACTTCGGTAGGATTTTATTGTCTTTTTGGCATGTTTGGTTTTAATCTGCATTACATTAAGTAAATGTTTTTCTTAGACATGATGAGTGATTAAAATTTAAAACTTTGGTTTGAGGTGTTGTCAGACATTAATGTTTGTTTTCACCTCATGGAGTAAGGGTTTCTGCTTCCTTTCCAGTGCACACATGACTGGATCTAGCTAGCATTTAACTCACAAGCTTACTTGTGTAATGGACTCTTCAGCTCTTTATTTTAGGAAATAGAAGAGCCTAAGAGAATCTATTGTTGGGCTGTGCAAGGGAATCAGTTGGCCTTACTCCAAACCTGTTCCACACCCACAGGGATGCACAACCTCTCTCGTCTCCACTGTGCTGATAAATATTTTCCTATAGATGGATGAGTCTGGCTCCTCCTGTCTGGAGATAGAATCACATTGACTGTTTTTCACAAAATTCAACTTTGTGAGGGCCTTTCAACATTATCCAGTCCAACTTCCTCTGGGAAGTCTAAATCCCTTCTCATTTTATTTGCCCTGAAAATCTTCCAGCTTCTCCTTTTGCTGTGTTCTTCTACTTACTGTGATGACAGCACTTTGAATGGCCCTCCAGGATAACCCAAATCAATTTACACTACATTATTTGTTTATATGTCTATCCCTTCAAGACTATACCTTACTTCTCTGTCTACTCTGCATAATACATTCATACCGACATAGTGACTGCTCAGTAAATATTTTCAAACCGTGTGATTTAATGAAAAAATCAAATAAAATAGCTGAAACATTTTAATGCTTCTTATCAGGATCCTAATTAGATTGAACTCTAATAGTTTCATTAAGCATGGAAATGCTCTCTTAGCAGAATTCCTTTATCACAGAAGTTTCTGGACTTGAAAACACAAAGCTGATGATTGATAACTCCCAGGAAGTTAAGATGGAAAGTGTACAGGATATTCAGTCCCCTCAGGAAGCATGAAAGGCAGTTACTTATATTTCCACCTTTACCTTAGTGAACTTAATAGCAGCACGTGAAATATTTGTTTGTTCTCTCCTTGATACGCCTTCTTCATTCAACCCCTCTTTCTCAATCACCATGGCTTGTTCCTCCTCCTTGCCCTAACCCCTAAACATCAGCATGCCCACCACAGGTGCTTGAACTTCTTCTGTTCTCTGACATCAGTGACTTCTTTAGAAACCACTTTCGGTCTCAGAGCTTTAATAAATACCAATTATAATAAAAGGCTCCCAGATAATCGCCTCCAACCAAAACCCAATCATCAACTCTAGAGTTAGAAATCTCCTCCTAGAAATTTAGTAGGTATATCTAAACCAACAGCCAAAACCAAACTTTTAATTTACTGTTCCTACCTCATATAATGATAACTCTTTTCTTTTTCTATGGTAACTCAGCTTGGAATTATTTCTTCTCCTCAAACCCCACATTTACTCAATCTGCAAATTCTGTTGACTCTGCCTTTGAAATACATCCATAGTCTGTCCCACTACCTCCACCCTAGACTAAGGCCATCATTTTTTGCTTGAATTATTACAAACATTTTCTGTTCCTGCTTTTATATCTTAACCATCTATAGTCCATTCTCAATATACTATCAGAACTAGATGATGTCACTCCTCTGCTCAAACACTCCAATGGCTTCTGTCTCATCTGAGCAAAAGCTGAAAACTTTATAATGGCCTATAAGGCCCTCCAGGATGGACACTGTCACCTGTCGTGTCTCCATCTCTCCAGCTTTATCCCTTACCATCTCTTCCTCATCCTCTCTGCTCCAGCCATATGGTTTCTTTGTCCTTCCTCAAACACACCAGAGCCTAGAACAAGTTTGCTCATTTGATAATTATCTGTGAAATAAAAGAGAGGAAGGAAGGAAGGAAGGAAGAAGGAAGGAAGGAAGGAAGGAAGGAAGGAAGGAAGGAAGGAAGGAAGGGAGGGAGAGAGAGGATGGAGGAGTGAGTTGGTAAATGGCTCAAATCCAGAATTCGAAAGCAATGACTGTTTTTAAAATGATCAGCTCTATTATTTTAACAGTCAATAGAAATATACATCTCAGCAAAATTTGGAATTTGATACTAACTTTAAGGCTAAATTGTAGGTTTGTAACCATTCTTACTATTCAGTGTTTTCAAAAATTATCCAAGCATCCTCAGGCAAATGGAATGGACACATTACTGAACCTCAGAACGGTTTCAGAAGCAATCAAAGCATTTTATACAAAAGAAAAAATATATATTCTAGGATACTTCTTAGAGAATCACAGCCCTTTATTTCATGGACAAATAAAAAGGCGATGCTAAAGAAATTGATGTTATGCTAGAAAAAAATATATACAACTTAAGGGAAAAATTGGGTTGAGAGAACAGAAGTGACCAGCCGATGATATCAGATAAAAAATTCAGAATAAGTATCCATACGCTTGTAATAGACACAGTTGTTCTACACTTCACAGATCAATTTCAAATTGCACTGGAGAAGCCACAGATCTGGATTGGCAAAACTTCTGTTACTGAAATTTAATACCCTTGATATTGTTCTAAGAAACCCCTTCATGACCTCAAAGCCCATAGACTGTGAAAACAAAGTAAGTTTTGGATCTGAACCATGAGCTGAGATGTTCTGCAGAAATAAATAACAGAATCTCTACAGACATAGCAGCAAAAGGCTGAGTTCACCATTTTCCCCACAAAATTAGAAGTGACTACTCAATATTTGGTGTAATTGCTTAGGATGTCACTTGATATGATAAAGCATTTCAAAGACTCCTTTTTTTCTATCTGTCTAGTCCATCTAAATGATTTATCCAGATATCTAAACCTTACATGATTAAGTGTCAGCTTTTTGTTTAAATACACCTAGACTGTATTACCTCCCTGCCTACCTTCTGAAGCCGAGTTCATTGGATATAATTGAACTGATTTCTAATGGTTCAGCTGCTATCAGAGAGACTGTGTGATGTAGTGATGAATTGGACTTTAAAGACTGACATGAGGGATGGCTCACTCTTCCACTCACATGACTTTTCACTTTAAACAAAGTTATTTAAACTTTCTAAATCTCAGTGTCCTTGTCTGGAAAATAGGAACATTAACACTACCAACACTACCAGTGCAAAGATTCGATGGGATATGGACAGAGGCAGTGCTGAAATGTACACAGTTCCGTGACCCATCTCCTTTCTTCCACACTGAGCCAGCACAGCCAAGACGACACCACACAGGAAAATGGAGGCTGGCCTTTCCACGCTGCCCAGATTCTGGAGCATTTTTTCCTAGCCCCAGTTGCAGTTGATCCCAACTTCTACTTCTGGATTGTCTGTCACAGACGTCCTGGCATACTCTGCAGCCAAAGCTACAATGTCAGCTTCATGCTTCCACATCCATGCCCTAGAGATGTTCTGGGCCTTGCTGGTGTCATTCAGCCCATCCATTGCTGCTCTCCTGCTTTAGGGCTTCTATTCTAAAATCTATGGCTGGCTGTAGGTCACTATGATCATTCAAATTACTTAAGTGTAGAAACACTCCAAATTTCTTTTGTAAGTAAAGACAAAAGATAGACTTGGGAACAAAAATTCAACCATGTGAGACTTTTTTGAAGGGGACAGAGGGCAGAGGCAAGATTTGGATGTCCATCAGAGGTTGAATGCCAGTTATAGTTCAACAAAGTATTAATCCTTGATAGAAAGAGGTAATTAAAAGGTGAGCATGGTGGCGCACGCTTGTAATCCCAGCATTTGGGAGGCTGAGACCGGCCAGCCTCAGCTACCTAGTGAGGCATTCCGCAACTTAGTGAGACCCTGTTTCAAAATAAAGAATAAAAAAATAGGGCTGGGGGTGTAGCTTGGAGGTAGAATGCTCCTGGGTTCAATTCCTAGTACCGCCAAAAAAAAAAAAAAAAAGAGGTAATTAAAAATAATGTATTTATTTAGCTGCATCTGCCATTTCAATTATATTATCTCTTTTAGACCTTTTATTTCCTTGGGCAGGAGGTGTAGCCCAGTGGTAGAGCACTCACATAGATCCTTTATTTCATTTTACAGATAACTTGCCCAAGCTTACTAAGCTAATAAGAGGCAGACCTGACATGTAATTTTCTGGGAGTGTAACTCAAAATCCTATGCTGTTCCCCCAGGACTAATCTTCCCTCTCATTGCTCAAGAACTCCCAGGGAGAAGAATGTGTTTAAAGAGATATTCCAGAATGTATTCGTCAGCAGTCTCACCACTATGACCCAAAATACCTGATGACCACAGCTTAGAGGAGGGAAGATTTGTTTGCATTCAGTTCTGGAGATTCTAGTCCATGCATATATAATCCATTTTATACTGACTTCCAAGCACCAGTCAGGCTGAGGTCCTTAGGGCATGATGATGGGAAGCAGAGAGAGAAGGAAAGAGCTTATTATCTGTTCATGATATCAGGCAAGAGAGAGGAGAGGGTCAGAGCCCAATGCTGTAGCTGGGCTGGGGGCCAGGACACACACACACACACACACACACACACGCTATACTCATCAACTCAGCAACACCCCCAGGGACCCTGGTTGGAGCAGCCCCAGCACACACTACATCCACCAATGTCCTCAGGGACCCACCTCTGAGCATGGCTGCCTCCAGAGCATGAGGTCAGTCTGGAGAATGTTTTACTTTCAAACCATAACACAGAACAAGAGAATGTGCTCCTAATAGAAACAGGTGTAAATGGGGCCAGGAGATGGAGAACAGATGGAGAGGAGTTGGCTGAAGGAAAGAACTAGGAACTAAAGAAGAAAAATAAGACAACGAATGAACTAAATAAGATGAGTTCATAAAAAATAAAATAAAATAAAAGCAGGCAGTTATGACCAAAACAGAGCACAGATGAATCCACAACAGCAAGAATTATTCAAGACCTTATCAGGCAGAGGAGCTGAGATTACCAACAGATTTCCTGCCCAGGAGAGAATTAGCTCAGAAATTGTGTGGGGCTGAAAGTGGGTGTAATCCTCTGGAGCCACTGAAACAAAGAATGCCATCAACTGGGTGGCTTATGAACAAAAGCATGAGTCTCTCACTGTTCTGAAGGACGGGAACCCCAAGACAAAGGCATTGGCTGATTAGTGCTTGGTGAGGACCTCATATACAGTGCCTTCTTTCTGCATTCTCACATGGTAGAAGAAGGAATCAGCTCTCCAGGGCATTAGTCCCATTCATGAAGGGCTCTGCCCTCATGGCCTAATCCCCTTCCAGAGTCCTTACCTCTTAATATGATCACACTAGGAATCTGATGGCAACATATGAATTTGGGAAGAACATAAACATTCAAATGATAGCCATGGGCACAGAAGATCACAGACTCAGTCTAGCACAATAGATTGAGTTGAAGAATCTCATATGAAGGTACAGGTGAGTATCCTACTTTTCCCCATGATCTAGCATCTTAAAAATTGTTGCCCTATAAAAGAAGATGAATTAGTACAGGAAACAAGGTCCCTTCTCATCTCTCTCCATAATCAAGAAGACCACAGGAGCATAGCACCTTCCCCTCTCCCACAAAACAAAGTCCAAACATGTTGCTTGGTGTAAAGACCCCTTCCTGTCCCTTAGGGCTCTGTTACTGCAGGCCTCTGACCTCCATTCAGTGCCTTCTACTGCTTCTCATTTACGTTAATTTGCCTTGGCCCCCATGCATGTCATGAAGTCATGAATCATGGAGTTTCTCACCACACTTTCAGGCTGGCAAGCACCGACCTCTGTGGGTAATTCCACTTTTCCAATTCTGCAAACCACATCTGTGCTACTGATGTGGCCTTTTGTAGGAAGCTACACCTCATTTGGTCCTCATTACTGGCAAATAGCAGATCATGAAGACGTGTTGGCAAGTCTTGCTGGATTTCTGGATCCAAACAGAACCACTCATTCCTACAATGCAGATGGACCATCCCCAGGTGTCAACCGTGCAATTTCTACAGAGCACACCATGAACTCCATCTCTAGGAGGAAAAATGGCCCACACTGAGGCAGCATTCTGTACCCAATGTTTATTTAGCCCATTCAACCTCATCATCTACCTGCTGCTCTTTCCTATTCCAGGTCTAAGTTTATTTTTAAGAGGAGCTTTTCATCCTCCCTTCCTTATTAATAGTAGCTGAGAATGCCACTCCCAAACTTGTTCCTCACCCCTGCTTTGACCAAATAATGCTCTCTCCCAGCATCCTCCCTTGACACTCAATAGCATATCAAATTCAAGTAAATCACAGTTGACTTTCACACCCTCCAGCAATTCACGTCTGCCTACATCCGCTCCCGCTCTCTCCAGTTGCTCTTGTCACATAAACCTTGCAGCTCTCTTTCCTCCATGACTTACATCTTTTGCCTTCCTTTGCTCTCCCATCTACCCTGAATCAACCTCCCATCCCTAACTATGAAATCGCTGATTTGAGAGGAAGCAGATAAGGTGGAGTCAGTTATCCTGATTCACATTCTTACTCTGCTCATTACTGACTATAGGACCTTGGGAAATAATAGTAATAGTAATGGTCAATAATGAGCATCAACCAAACACTTGATGCTTTAACCCATTTCATCCTGACAGCAACCCCATGAGACAAGGATGACCATGATGCTTATTTTAAGGATGTGAAAATCACCCAACTGCTCTTAGCCCAGGTTTTCTTATTGAAAAACTGGGTATAATATGTACTTCTCAAGGATGAAAATGAGTGAAATTATGAAATACACAGCATGTACTTATGCTGATTTCCTTTCTTCTTGCCCCTCTCGCCAAGTCCACCTTATTTACTTTTACTATCTCTCTCAGGAATCTCCACTCCACTAAATAAAAGAAACGCTAGTGCTCTTCCTAGCAATTCAATAGGTCCTTTCCTTCTCCCCCTGACAATGCAGAAAAGCTAAGAGTTTGGGATTTTTTTGAAGGAAGCAGAAGTCACATTCACTATGCCCCAGAAACATCAACCTTCAGCTCAACGCCACTGCTCCACAATGCTTGGCTTGGACTATAAGAGGAGAGTCTACCACTTACTAACTGTATGGATTGAGACCTTTCTCCTCTGCAGGCTTTCTCTGTAGGGAAAAATATTTCCCACATTGTCCCTGAAATTCCTTCACCAGAAGACAAAGTTTTTTCATGCCTGGAAACCAGGCTTAAAAATGCAAATATAGCTGGACCAGCTAATACTTGGATGTGACTCCAAGTTACTAGCTTCAGATCTTTTCTTGCCAGCAGAGGTTGACAGAAATAATAAAAACACCAGAAGGGGAGAAGAAATGCAAGCATGGAGATGGCTATGTCCACTCAGATACTTGGCCCAGAAATGACACCATTCCTCACCATGCCCAGTATAGAAATGCTATAGCAAGCCAGGCATGGTGGTGTACAGCCATAATCCCAGTACTCGGAAGACTGAAACAGGAGGATCACAGGTTTGAGACCAGCCTTGATAATTTTAGCAAGATTCTCAGCAACCTACAGAGATCTTGTTTCAAAATTATATATATATAATTTTATATATATAAAGGGCTGGGGTATAGTTTGGAGGTAGAACACCTCTGGGCTCACCCTCTAGAAAAGAAAAGAAATGCTACAGCAAAATCAAGCTAAAAAATACCAGTGTTCCCATAGCTTCAAACCAAGAGAATATTGATAAACTGAAATTGCACCTATTTATAGTCCCCTTAGAAAACAGACTCAGTTTACACAGTGGCCCACCTTTGCTTCTTCTTTATACCCTTGACATTATTTAATTACTGTTCATACATTTTATAGCCCCCTGAAGTCATCAAAATTGTCAAGATTTCATATATTTCAAGGTTGGACTAGAATTTACCACCTCTAAATAAATGGCATCTAGCCATAAAGATTATTTTTCCATCCCAGTAAAAGATACTGAGTAATATCTATAATCATTTTCCTGAAATAAATAAGATGAAGGAATATTCAGTGTTGCTACGGACAGCCCCTGCAATGCCCCAGAGATCCTGGCTCCTGAGATTCACACCCTGATGTAATCTCCTCCCCTTGAAAGTGACTTAGACTTATTGATTTGCTTCTAATTAATAGAAGATGTCAAAGTAATGGATGGCACTTCTGAGATCAGGTTTCAGAAAGACTGTGGGTGTTCCCTCTCTCTCTCTTTTTGAGGAACTCCACTGCCATGTTTTGGGCTTCCTGTGAAGTCCATTTAGCAAGGAATTCAGAGAGGCCTCTACCAGCACCAGCAAGAAACTGAGGCCCTCCTTGCCATCGGCTCTAGAAAACTAAACCCTTCCAGCAACCACATCAGTGAGGATGGAAATGATTCCTTCCTCTTTTTCCCCTCCCACATTCACCTCCCTCTTTTCCCCTCCCCCCTCTCCTCCCTCCCTCCTCTTCCTCCTCTTCCTCCTCCGCTTCCTCCTCCACTAGCTGACAGGACCTAGTTAGAGATTGTGGCTGCAGCTGATATTGTGACTGAAACCACATGACTCAAAGATAGAAACACTCAGACAAACCATACCCAGAATCCTGACCCATCCAAATTGTGAAATAATCAGTATTGGTGTTTAAGCCAGTAATATTTGGGGTGACTTTGATATACTGCAATACATAACTAATGCAAATGTCTCTTCAATTCCTTTTTGAAATTTAACTGTGATCTTCAGGATCATAAAAATAAGCTGTGCATGGTGGTGCATGCCTGTAATTCCGGTACTTGGGAGGCTGAGATAGGAGGGTTGCAGGTTTAAGGCCAGCCTCTGCAACTTAGCAAAACCCTCAGCAACTTACCATTTCAAAATGGTAAAAAGGGCTGGGGGTATAGCTTACAGGTAGAATACTCCTGGTTTTAATCCCCAGTACCAATTTTTTTATTTTAATATATTATTTAATGTTTAATGGGATTCAAAATATCGGGCAAGCTATTGCTTTCTTGTTTTCTGGTACTTTTTTCTAATGCTAAAATAAAGACAAGAATTAAGCCAAGCATAATGGCACACACCTGTATTCCCAGTACTTGGGAGGCTAAAACAAGAGGATCATATGTTCAAGACCAGCCTCAGCAACCTAGTAAAACCTTGTTTCAAAATAAAAAATAATAAGGGTTGGGGTATAGCTCAGAGGTAGAATGCCTCTGAGTTCAATCCCCAGTACCACACATACATACACAAAGACAAGCATTAGACCATTCTGGCTTTTATAATGCTGAAGTTTCAGATTTATTTAAACAATATTAGGATCATCATAATAAGGTTCATGGCATAGTAGAATTTTAAAATACCAGTTTAGCCAGGTGTGGTGGCACACACTTGTAATCCCAGTATTTGGAAGGCTGAGACAAGAGGATCACAGGCTCAAGGACAGCCTCAGCAATTAGTGAGACTGTCATCAACCCAATGAGACCCTGCTGCAAAATAAAAAGAGGGCTAGGGATGTAGCTTGAAGGTAAAATGCCCCTAGGTTCAATCTCCAGTACCACACATAAAAAAAGAGTAAATGAATAAAATAAAATACCAACTTAACTGTACATCTTTCTGGCAAGTATGCATAGTTGAGAATCGCAGCATTTTAGCATCTATGATGTCATGCAGACCAGTTGAAATTTAAGCAAACTAAGGCTCAGAAGGGTTAAAAGACTCATTGGCGGTTGTAGAATTAACACGTGGCAAAAACCCACGTTTTCTGACTCCGGATCATTGCTCTTTCTATCTGACTACTTTGAAAATCCAAGAAAGCATGGCCAGCTGTAATAATCTTGTCCATTTTACCCAAATAAAAATAGAACATCATTGGAGAAAAATTAATATGCCCTGCAGCAGTTCAGCAATCCCTGGTCCACCATCATCAGTTTCAACTTGCAGTCAGCAGCTCAACAGCAAGTGGGTAATTGGCTGGCCAGTTCATAAACACTCCTGATTCCACCAGTAAATTTCATGGGGCAAGAGCTCTCCTTGGGGTTAACTTGCTCTTCACATAGGTTAATTTAAATAGCAGTGAAAATTTAGCTTGAAAGGATAATTACAATATTTCACCTCCTTTTATCTCAGGTTATGTAAATGAGGCTTTAATCTTCTCGTAGTTCATATTATATTAATACAGGGAATAAAAAGATCTCAATATATCGTGTATTGTCAATCATTTTAAAAGCGTGTGCTCACACAGTCGTAGTGGGTACAAATTGAACTGATTCTCATAATCAGGTGCATATTATCAACGAGCAAGCAGATGGACTTACTTGAGAGCCTGGCAGAGCTCTTGCTTGGGCAGTGTAAGCTGCCATTTTTATCAGAGTGCAAGGCTTTGGGGGTTTTTGACATTTGTGCAAAACCAAGAGTATTTATGAAAAAAAAATCAGGGATAGCCCCAGAGAAGCAAATTCAACTTCTGCCCCCTTTTAACCTACAACTTTCGCATCCTGCTAAAGGTAATGAAAGCACTACCCCTGAATGACAACACCTGACGACAGTCTTATCCTTGGCTTTGCACCCCGGCTCTTGTGGGAGACTCTGTCATTCACAGTGCAGAATAGTGAAATGTGATGGTTAGAGAAACGGAGCATCATCCAGTTTAATAAATATCAGGAGGAGTCTGGCAGATAAGCTTTAACCTCAGGGCATTTAAAAACAATCAAAATACTGTTCTCCATTCACAGAGTGTTAACACAACACAGTGTGTTTATATTACAGTTTAGAGAGAAAGTGTGAGAGAGGGACTAAAGTTTTTCTATCATGCCTCAAGGCCAAGCTCAAGGTCTGATTCCTCCAGGAAGCCATTCATGATCATCCCAACTCTAAATAATTATTCTTTCAAGTGTGTGACCACAGGATACTATTAGTGCCAGTGATTAAGAGTAGAAGTTCTGTGAATAGACTGCCTGGCTTCATGCCCCCTTCACTGCTCACTAGCTACAAGCTTGGAACAAACAACTTAACCTCCAAAGTCAGTTTCATCTATAAAATGTGAGTAGTATCTGCCTTAGTTTGAGATAATCGTTACAGAGATTACAAGTGCTTGGGAACTCTGCAAACAGTAATGTTCACTGTGTGTCAACTAGGAACATTCACCTATTTTATCTCTTTAAATTTCATAGCAACCCTCTGAGTTAAGATACAATTACCCCTGTTTTTGTTTTCTTTTTAATTGGTGCATTGTAATCATACATCTCTGTTAGGTACAAGTTGGTAGAGACATACATGCACACACTTCTCATTTAACCCTACCCCAATTCCCGCTCCATTCCCTATCCCTCCCTCCCTCTCAGGTTCAGTTTAATGATTGACTTTGATATGTTTGTGAAAGTACATCATGTGCATTAGGGTGCCCCCCAGTCACCTTCAGTTAAGTCAATTTCTTTGCTCACCTAAGGTTTCTCCTTCATCTGGAGTCCCTCTTATGCCCCATTTTTCTCCCTAGCTTCTGCATATTAGGGAGAGCATACAGTTTTTTTACTTTTTGTGACTGACTAATCTCACTTAACATAATGTTTTCCAGTTCCATCCATTTCCCTACAAATGACATGATTTTGTTCTTCTTTATGACTGAGTAAAATTTCATTGTGTACATATCCTATAGAAGCCAAGGCTCAGAGAAGTTAAAAAATCAGCTCTCCAACATGTGAGTTTCTGGCCTAATGTCTATACCATAGCATTCTGGGTTCAATGCCTACCTGCCCCACCTCTATAAAATACTGCCGCTCATGCATCTCTGTAAAACACTGTCTTCAACTTTCAATAATTTAGTATACCTGAATATATGCATATCTGTCTAACTTACTGCACTGTTAAGTGTCTCTGGGACAGCAACTGTTTCTTATTCTTCCTGGGGTTCTCAATGCCTAGCATACTGCTTAACCTATAATAAATGTGCATTACACTTTCCTAAAATAAAATGAGTTAGGAAAGTTGCAACTTCACTCTAGGAACTACAGCCTTTCCTTAAGAAAAAGTATCCACTAAAAAAGAAAGGCCGCACACTTCCTTCAGCAAAGAAAAGTGTTGAAAGATGAGCAGACACATCATGGGCCCTGAGCTGTCAAGGGCAAAATGGAGCTGAGACTCTGCAAGAGGCCCCTCTCCTCAAGTGCTTCCGTCAGGACATACTTATTGATTATCTTCTGGGTGCTAAAGTAACCTCATGATATCAGTGGCTGCCAAACAGCAAGGGCAAGCTGGCTTCTGACATTCTGACAGAACTGTGCAAGTGACAATCTAACCCTAAAGGACACTAAAAATCCTCCATTTAAAGTTGTCCAAAAAGTTTATAGTTTCATAAAAGGCTGCCTGTCACACATAAGTCCCCTCCCAACAGGAAGTTGCACTTTTCATTTCCTCCTGAGGAAAAGAGGTTTGTGGATACTGCTCCTCTCTGGAACGGGTGTCAGAAATGCAGTCCCCTTGATGTGTGAGAAATTCATTTTGTCTGATTTTTCCTGTGTTGATAGAAATGAATTATTAAAGTTTTTTTTTAAAGAAGTAGACAAGAGAGAATACTATTTGTGAGAATAAAGAATCAGTGGGTAGGAAACAACTTGATTTCTACATGCAAATGAATGAAACTGGACCCTTAACTCAAAATTTAACTCAAAATTAATCAATGACCTAAATATAAAAGCAAAACTGTAAAACTCTAGCAAGACCACGTAGGAGTAAATCTGCATAACCTTGGATTTAGTGATGTGTTCTTCAATGTGAAAATAAAAGCATGAGCAACAACAGGAAAAAGAAGATAAATTAGACTGTACAAAGCTGAAAACTAAGGTGGATCAAAGGATATTTTCAAGAAAGTGAAAATAAAATGCATAGAATAGGAGAAAAATATGTGTAAAGTATATATCTCATAAAAGTTTAATTTTCAGAATATATAAAGAGCCCACACAACTCAACAACAAGAAAATATGCAATGCAATTTTAAAATGTGCTAAGCACTTGAGTAGACATTGCATCTAAGATGTATAAACAGCCAATATGCACATGAAAAGACATTCAGCATCATTAGTCATTTGGGGTGTGTAAATCAAAACCACAATAAGATATCACATCATGTTTCCTTGGATGGTTATAATATGATAACAGTTTTAAAAACAGGAAGTAACAAATACTGGTAAGCATCTGGAGAAATTGGAACCCTACATTGCTGAAAGAAGTATAAAATGGTGAAGCTTTTGTGGAAATAGTTGAGCAGTTCCTCAAAAAGATAACTATAGAATTAACATGTAACACAGCAATCCTACACCTAATCATACACCCCAAAGTATTGAAAACAGGGACTCAAACACATAGTTATATGCCAGTGTTCCTTGCAGCATTACTCACAATAGCTGTAAGGTGGAAACAACCCAAATACCCATCAATAGATGAACAAACAAAATGCCCTAAATTCATGAAATAGAATATGATTCAGCTGTAAAAAGGGATGAAGCTCTAATACACAATGAAAAACAGATGAACCTTGAGAACATTACACCAAGTAATATATGCCAGATACAAATGAACAAATATCAGACAATTCTACTTATATGATATATCTAGAATAGGCAAATTCATATAGATAGTAAATTAGAGATTACTAGGGGCAATAGGGAAAGGACATGGAGAATTACTACTTAATGTTTTAGGATTTTTTGGGGGGGGTGGTTTAGGAAAGGTCAGGAAATAGTAGAAGTACTTGTGAATTGTATTCATAACATTACAAATAATTAATGCCACACATTTATACGCTTAAGAGTGACTAAAATGGCAAAACTTATGTTATATATATATTATGTCATAATTTTTAAAAAGGTATTTAAGGAGGGAAAAATAATCAGTGAGTGGAATGTTGCCATCCCCAACCCAGACAGCTCTTTGAGCCAACTCTTCTCAGCCTAGAAGTGTATTGCCATGGTGATGAACGCTTTGGAGACCCAGTCGACCCTGTGGTCTTGTGTACAGCCTCTTCCATCACTTTTCTTCTCTCTTGTCCCAAGTAAAACAAAGCATCCTGGCATTCAGCCAGAAAATATTTTTTCTCCTTGATGAAAGGACATACAACTTAGCTCGCATGAGACTAACTCATGAAACGACAGAAAGCAAGTTATCAGTATGGTCTGAATGCAGTCAGGAACCTGGAGGGTAAAAAAAAGTCATGAGAATTCCACTCCCAGGTTTGCTGTGAAATGGTTTACAGCTAACCGTCATTTTCCTCTTGGCGATCAATCTGCTGTTTCTCTTAAATATCTTACATAAACTTCTCTGAGCAATAAAATGGCAATTGTAATTAGTAAGAGCATGTATTTAGACTCTTAAATGTCTCCTCAAAATGATGAAACATTGACTTTTGCTCAGAAAATGATAGTGAAAGATTAAAAATGGCCTAGTAAAATCCATGATGGGATGTTTGAACCCAGCATTTTACTTTACACATCCCCACGACAGTGAACAAGAAAGGGTGTCAAGCCCTCAGAACAAACCATACATAACTCTTGGTACACGTTTTGCAAAACATCTGGAGAAAACAACACCTGTGATCCTGCTGCCCCAGATTGGATGAGCAGAACCCTTAGAGGGGGTATTAGTTAAACCTACTTGTAACAAGTGTACCTACACATAGGTCTCAAAATCTGTATTTTAAAAACAACAAACAAGATTTACATTAGGCAAGTCAAACTGATATTTATGTTTGTAGTTTTTACAATGAATTATTTACAGAGTCTGCTTAACCTCACTTTTGATTTTTGGGGGGGATGGGAGATTACTGAGGGCTAAACTCAGAGGCATTCTACCTCCAACCTACACCCCCAGCTCCCTTCTTTAAAAAAAAATAGGATCACACTAAGTTTCTGAGGGTCTTACTAAGTTGCTGGCCTCGAACCTGTGATTCTCCTGTCTCAGCCTCCTAATTACTGGGATAACAGGCATGAGCCACCATGCCTGGCTGACTCATTCATGACCATGATATTCAAAGTATCTCATGAGAGTGAAGCTTTTTGTGTTCCCATGCCACCATTCCCATGAGATCGAGGAACAATTCAACCATAAACCTCATTATGAGGCACATTTTTGGACAGGAACCATTCTTCAAAAAAGTCATTTATTCAACAAATAATTTTAAATGTCTGTTATATGTGAGGCAGTTTGATGAAAAAGTGGACTTTGGTGTCTCCATGTCTCCCTTTCTATCTACCTTTCTCTATGACACCAGTGTCTCTCTTCAGATTCTTTATGCGCACTCCTTACCTCATCTCAGTTCCTTATTCTCGCCTCCCTCAGAACCCAATTTACCAAAAAACACTAACATACACTCATTCTTTACTCCTGCCTGAAGCAGGATCTGGCTTGTAGATATAAAGCTTATACTTTATTTATTCAAACAGAATGATGCCCATTTTCTGATGAATTAACAAATAAACAAATGAACTTTACTTCATCTATTTGAATAAGCAAACAACCTTTACTCTGTAAGTTCTCAAAATAACTAGCAAGAATAGCATCTTTCCTCTTTAGAAAAGGGATCTATATTTAGATGGAAAAAAGTGAAGAAATGAGGTAAAATCTAAGAAGACCAAACAAAATTATGTTTCTTGCATCAAGCTTTAACCTAGTTTGGTTTGTTTGCTTTACTTTGGCCATGTCTACATCTTGATTTCCAAAAAATGGAAGCTATGCTTCCTCTGTAATACCTTGAATGATACATGCATTAGTCCATTTTTCATTGATATGAACAAAGAAATTGACAAAAACAACTTAAAGGAGAAAAAAATTATTCTTGCTCATGATTTCAGAGTTTCAGTCCATGAGCATCAAGCTCCAAGATAGAGACATCACGGTGGCAGGATGTGGCAGAGAAATCCGCTTGGCTTGTGGCAACAGGGAAGCAGAAAGAGAGAGAAAGGGACTAGGGACAGATATAGTCCCTAACACCAGGCGCCCAGGGGCCAACCTCCTCCAACCACAACCTTCCTGCCTACAGTTACTACCCAGTAAATCTATTCAAATTATTCATCAGGCAAATGGATCTATCCACTGATGAGGTTAAAGCCCTCATGATTCAGTTATTTCATTCTGAACCTTGCTGCACTGCCAACACATGAGCTTCCGTGGGATACACTATCCAAACCATAGCAATATAGCGTTGTATGGTAGACAGGGAAGGATCCAGAAGCCTATTGTCTTTGGCTTTATAATATCTAAAGAGCAGGGTGTGCCAATCTCTTTTTCAACTAAGGCCTAAGGAGGCATTGAATACATTATAATTTTATTATGCTTACAATAATTAAAATTAGCTAATTTATGTGCCACTTTTATAAAAAAAATTATCTCATAAAATGCAGTTCTCACTAGAAAGAAGTTGAGACACAAGTCAGAATGGCGTGGCCAATCGCAGGGCAGCCGCTCCTGCATACAAGCAAAATTCTTCAGAGGAATTGTGCTGCGATTCCAAAGCCTTTTCAGTAATCAGTGTTTCAGAGAGCTCGGAGTTAATGGGTAATTGCTACTAATGTGTTTAATGGAAAGTTTACATGGTTTTGTCAGACAGACAACTTTTGAATTTCAGTTCTATTTCCAACTATAAGAAGAAATATTGTTCCCAGGCAAGTTATTTTACTACCCTAAGCCCTCATATGCTCAAAAGCTTATGGGAGAAGAGTAAAGTGTCTGACACTAGTAGACCCTCAATAGGGAAGGGGTGGCAAGGTGGTAGGCAGATTGGGGCAGGTATGAGATTCATGGGTCAGCTCGTAAGTGGGGGGCTAGAGAACAACGGTGGAGGAGAGAATGACAAGGAAGGAAGAGATACATGCCACTTTGAGCAACCACCGAGTGCCAGACCCAGCCCAAGTTCTAGTCACACATGGTTTCACTGCAGACGGGCGAGAGCACCAGCATCATCCCATTGCACCAATGAGGAACTGAGGCCCAAGGAGAGTCTTATGTAACTTATGCAAAAGTCACTTAGCTAGAAAGACAGAGAATTGTAATTCCAACCTAAGTCCATGACTCCAAATCCAGGGTCATTCTAGTATTGTATCCTAGTTTATAAGAATAGCCAGTCTTTTAACATAGCCCAAAACACAATCATTATATTGACCCATTCAGCTGGGTTTCACTAGGCAAAAAGATTAAAGCGCTATAAATTCTGTCTAAGAGCCAATCAATCACGGCAGCATTCTGTGGCCATATGATCAACACCTTTCAGGACACACTCATCCATCTAGGCTTCCCCTCAGCATTATTCAGCAGCAGGAAACCATTCCCTTATGATAACATTCAGCTCTACTGACGTTATCAGCTAACTGGTGACATTCAATTAGTGAAAGGCTAGGTTCTTCTATTAAAAACACTCCAGGAGAGATTTCTAGATCTCTGGAAATTGACCATAAACCTAAGTGGCATTTAGAAAGAGAAGCCCTGTGTCAAACTACACAGAGGTTTGGGCTCTCATGATGCCAGGCCCTTTGTGTTTCTGTGCTTCATTTCTAATGTAAGGGTTTCATTATGCTGAGGTCTGTGTCCTGCTCCAGAAGCGCTGGAGGCAGACAGGCCCTCAGTAGCATGAGTTAGTGCCACTTCCACGAATGCATACAACATGACAAATTACACAAAGGTAAGCTAAATTAAATCATGACAAGGGAAAATACAGGCATACCAGTAAAGCAAGAGCAGGGATAAAAACTAAATGAAGGCATGAAAGTGATGTGATCTTAAAGGAAATAATACCAAGCCAAAAATAGTTATGAGGTTCTATAGGCCAAGGGTTTACCTTTTTAGATAAGTTAATTTGGTTATAATATCCATGTTGTATTTGAAAAAAGAAGAAAAGGGTACTAATACCTTAGGAGAAATAAAATTTCTTTGTGCAACTTTAGTCTATACCACAGCTGTCCTATAAAAATATAATGAGTGTTAGATGTATAATTCTAAGTTTTCCAAAAGGCACATATGTAGTGTTTTAAAGTGACATTAATTTTAATATCACTTTGTTTAGACCAGAATAGCCAAAATATTATCATTTAAATACATAATCAATATGCAAAATTATTGAGATTTTTTCAATCTTTTTTATGCACTAAGCGTTCAAAATATGTGTGTCATATACTGATGGCTCTTTTCAATAAAGGTACTGTATTTTCACTGAAAACCCTTGATATATATTTAGGTTTTAGAAAATGTACAGTAGAAAGAGTAGATTCACATGCTCAAGTTACCTTAACACTTTACCATACCTAAATGTTTCCCAGATGCTAACATACCTAAATATTTTCCAATTGTTCATTTTTAAATTCAAATTCACTAAAAAATCACATAAAATCCAGATTCTTTGTCATCTTGGCCATGTTTCAAGTGCTCAGTACCCACAGGTAGACAACTCAGATCTAAATGAAAGGTCAAGGGGTCTTATGTAGGGCTTCATGTAGAGGATACTGACTCACATCAAACAGAATATCTTCAGCAATAATCCCACAAAACTTCCGTTTCTGCTGAGCATTTCACAATGTAAACTGAGGCCCTAATGCCAAGGTCCACCCCAGGGTTAAGCAGATAAGCAGCAATAATGTCCGCTGACCAGGCTGACTCATCATTTAGAATGAACCAACCTCTCTGAATGCCCTTCAGGCTACTGTCTGTCTACACTTCTTCCCTTAACTGAATTTTTGATGCACATTAAAGAAGAAAATAGTCACAGGTAAGAGCATAAAGTTCATGTAATATTTTTCCTCGTTAAGAATAATCCATGTGTTTTTAAAAATCACCTGGCCAAAATTGATATATACATATAAGCTCTAGGTGTTTTGAAAAATAAAAAAAAATTATGCCAAGTTCTCTTTAGAATTAAAGATATTAAGAAGCTCAAAAATCAAGCAGGAATAATGCAAAATTCTAATACTACACTTCCTCCTATGTTTTAGTTAGCTTTTTCATGACTATGACCAAAATACCTGACAACTTACAGGAGGAATGGTTTATTTGGGGCTCATGGTTTCAGGGGTCAGTCCATAATCAGATGGCTCCAAGACAGAAACCATGGCGGCAGCACTTCAGAGTATGGCAGAGGAGGAAAAACTACTCTCACTCTTGGCAGACACAGTCCCCAAGGGCACACCCTCACTGATCCACCTTCTGAACCTGGCTACATTGTCCAACACATGGGCTTTTCTGGGGAATGTTTTGTATCCAAACTATAGCACTCTCCTTTTCCATGGGTTCTGCATCTGTAGATTCAACCAACAGCAGACAGAAAATATTCCAAACAGAACTGCATCTGTAATGAGGTACATGCAGGCTTTTTCTCTTTTCACTACTCCCTAAACAATACAGTTATAACACCTATTTAAATAGCTTTTACCTTGTATTAGCTATTACAAGTAACCTAGAGATTATTTAAAATGCAGGCATGTGTATAGATTACATGCATATATCATATTATTTTATATAAGGGACTTTAGCATCCTTAAATTTTGGTGTCCATAGGGGTTCTGGAACCAATCTCTTACAGATACTAAGAGACAACTGTACTTAAATACTTCTTAAACTGAAAAAATAATGAATATATAAAGCATCCTAATTTATTTTTTCAGGTCACCATAACCTTCATGCCTAAGTCTAAAAGATTTCACAGATAAAAAATAATACAAATTAAATTAAATTGAAAATGTCAAATTTCATTTATGAAGAGATGCAAGGGTTCACCAATGAAATTTGAAAAGTCTTTGCACTCTTTTGCTTCTTCTCTGTTCTCTGATTTCTCTAATCCTGTTATGGAAATAAATTAGCGCCAACATATCCATGTCCAAGAATAAGTGATAAGGAACTAAATAAAATAGGAAAAAAAAAAAAAAAAGGAGGAGACTTCATTAGAACTTCCAAGGTGGAAATATAAAGAAAATCTCCATTTTTCTCATTTGCTATTAAATAAGAAAGCTAGATTTGTCTAGCTTTCCCATTGTGGAGTACTTCCCATTGAAATTGACACATCCATCACTAGCAGAGAATACCATTGGCCCCCTAATTCTACATTGTCTCCAGCTGATCTCCTTCCAGCAGCCAGAGATGATTATCTACACCATGGGTGTGCAGAATAAATAAAGGTTAAATGATTATCAAAATGTGACCAACATCTGAGGAAACAGCATGCACCTTGGCAGGAAGGATATTCAGTATTAAGGCAAATCACATCCAACTGCGGAAATGAACTTGTCACTCCTAGCTGCAGACCTTCTCCTGGGCTGGCTGCTCCTGAGAATGTCTCCAAAGAGGCTCCCAGCACCTGGCCAGCCTCCCACAGCTCCTGAGATTGGTTAAAGCCACCCACTGCCCTCTGTTCTATCATCATTCATGTTCATGGCTATAAATGTCAGACACCACAGTATTTGAATTCCCAAGTCCCCTCTGGAGGGAACTAGACAAGGAAACAACAATATTTATGTAATTTGAGTATGAGGTCTCAGAGGGAAGAATTTTTTGATCTGTTGGTCTCCACAGTTAACCACTGTGAGAGAGATGTGGGGCAGCCAGTATTGAAAGAATGAGGTCTCTCTGAAGAGGAGTTAGTGGAATAGACTTGCTTGTGTGTTGAGAACTATTGGAATACCTTCAAATATCTCATTTAATCCATAGAAGACCCTATGGAGTAGGTTCTATTATTATCCCCAATTTTCAAATAAAGAAACTGAGGTAGAGAGAAAGTAGCTTGTAATATACCCGGTGATACAGCTGTAAAATGGGGGAGCTAAGATGATAACCCCAGGTGTTAACTCTGGAAACTGCTCTTAACAGCAATGCTATAGTGCCACCCTATGGGCCTGCTGGGAAAACCCACTTGCCAATGAAATCCAGTTGCCATAGACTGAATGTCTGAATGTCTGTGTCCCCCTAAAACTCACATGTTGAAACCTGATCCCCAGTGGGAGATTCCTAGGAGGTGGGCCTTGGGGTTGGCTAGGTAGGAGGGTAGAGCCCTCCTTAAAGGAATTAGTGCCCTTATAAAAGGCACAGGCCAGCTTATTTTTCCAGGTAAGATTACAGAAAAAAAAATGCTATCTATGATCCAAAAAATGGGCTCTCACTAGATCCTGAAGGTGTGGGCACCTCAATCTTGGGCTTCCTAGACTTCAAAACTGTGAAAAATAAATATTTGTGGTTTAAATTGCCCATTTTATTTTCGCTATAACAGCCAGGACAGACTAAGACATCAAATAAGAGTTTAATCAAAATTTAGACCTAAGGAATGAAAGAGCACATTAGAATGGATGAATGAAAGTAGTGATTTCATTTAAATATAAATACTGGACAGCTGCATGAATTATATAGAGAATAGAAATTAAACCCTGAACATCATCAAAGAGATAGCCAACAAAAATTGGGAGGTAGAGAATATAGAGGCAAGAAGAAATATATGAATACTAATCTTTCATGATAGCTTCCAGCTCCAAATGTAGTTTTAAAAAAATTACTGTGACTTTAATTTTTTTAATATTTTTGCATATCTTTAGTAGGATCTTTATGGAAACAATGCATCTTAGAGTTTTAAATTTTTACTTAAAATTTTACACTTTCCTTATTTTCATTTCTTCTGTTCAACTCAAATGAATTAAAATTACAGAGTTTTAAATTTTTGAATCTTATATAGTAGCATTTCATACAACTATTTAATATCTATATTTTACCTTAAACATTAAATATCATCAATAGTTGTATGTTATTCCATTAAAGTATCTATAGAGCAACCTCTCGAGTAACATGCTGCTAATTTGAATGGCATTTATTTCTGGATGAAAACATTTGGAAAGCTTTTGTTATTATTATCGCTATTTGTTTCATTCAGCATTCTCATGACTATAACCTAAAATACCTGATGACCATAACTTAAAGGAAGAAAGATCTGGAGATTTCAGAGGTTTTAGTCCATGTTAGGCCAGATCAAGTATGCGGAGCTCAGGACAGAATGAAGGAAAATAGAGCAAGGGGAGAGGACAAGATATATATATCACCAAAGCCACACCCCCAAGTGACCGACCTCCCTAGCTACACCCTACCTGCCTACCTTACCACTCGATAAGTCTATTAATCATTCAATGGATTTATCCACTGATGAGAGTAGAACCCTCATGACTCAATCATTTCACCTCTGAACACTTTTGCATTTTTAATCCATAAGCTTTTCCAGGGGATACTCTCTATCCCAATCATAACACTATTGCTCCAATTAGGATTTCATTTCTTCAATTGTCACATATTTATCGAGCATCTGCAATATAACAAGAATCATTTTGGGCTCTGGGATATAACAGTGAACAACACAAACATGGCCCTTCCTTCCCTTCCAAAGCTGGTGATCCAGAGAGAAGGAAAACAATGAACAAATAAGCACATACTACCATGTCAGGAACTAAAGGAAATCAGAGACAGACATTGCTGACAGGAGGAACTATTTTTACCACAGTGATGAAGACACCACCCCAACATGGTAATGATTTAAATCCAGAACCAAAAGAAGTGCAGAAGGGATCCATGAAGGGACCTGAACAAAAACACTGATGAAGGAAAAAGAGCCAATACAAATGTCCTGAGGCAGGAAAGATGTAACAGAGTAATAAAGGAAGTCAGCAAAATCAAGTGCTAGAGTTTTCACACTTGATCCAAGCATTTATTAAGTTGGGTAACATCATTAATTTCACTCTATCTACTGCATTGGAAATGTTCAAATCTGATCTACCTTTTATTCATTCCATATTCTCATCGCCTGGCCCACTGCCCCCAGCCTCTCATAGCAACCTCAGTAGACTTAGATCAAAGTTTTTAATCTTGTATAAAGTATTGAAATTAGCACATAACTTGCCCGTGTCTTCTCCCAGAGCAGTGATTGCCCAAGTGGGGCGTGTTAAATGCTTTGCTTAACTAAGCTTACAGCAATGCTGAAACTTTCACTGACATTAAATCCTTTCAAAAGTATCAGACAACCTGGCTAAGAGCATATATATGGTGTGAATCTCCTTCATTAATGAGGCAATTAATCGTGAGAATTAGCAAACTTCACTGAGAACGGAGGGGGCTGCTGTGAAGAGAGAGCTCTGGTCCTCTCCTGAAATCCCCAGTAAGCAAGGCAGCGTGGAGGCTGCAGTGATTGACAGATGCATTTATTGATTTTGGATTTTGAGAACAACTCCCGGGGGGGAACCAGTGTCTGCGAGTCAGAGGCAGATTTTGATGAGGCCGATGGGACCCCAAGGGAAACCCTCATAAGGCAGAGTGGTGAGGTACCCTTTTCTTAACCTCACAGGCACCATCAGAAATGGTCTCTTTCTCATTTTAACAGAAATGCACTCCCACCAGGCTGCATCTGAAGATGACAGCCCAAAAGAATCTTTGCTCTTTGGAGGAAAAAAAAATGGTTTTAAGCTTCTTCCATACAAACTTTCAAACTGTCACCCACAAGCATGTGCTTCAGGGAAGAAAGTGAGAGCAAAACATCTGGTACCCGGGCTCAACCTGCAGCCACACTTTGGGTTGTGGGTTGTGCTACAGACATGAAAGGTGTGTGTGTGTGTGTGTGTGTGTGTGTGTGTGTGTGTGTGTGTGTGTCCTCTTTTCTGCATGTCAACAGATTCTAGCAGCATTGCTAAGGATGCATCCGTAAAAGGAGGGCTCTCACCTAGCATACCGTGTCACCTGCCATGGGGGACAGATGGTGCAACAATGCTAAGCAAATGAAACAGCAGGCCACCCCTGTCATCTAAAACCACAGTTCCCAGACACACCCAGGTGAAGGAACAGCAGGGAGTCACAAGGGCTTGGCTACATGTGCAAAATAACGATGTGCTTAATTGCACCGTATGTGATAAGAAATGGCTTCTCTGGCAGAAGACAGGACTACATGACCTGTGTGTAAAGTAAAATCACAACCAAAACCAAAAAGGCCCCTGGGGAAAAAAAAAAAAAAACATAAATTGTGGACTTAATAGGGCAGTGTGTTTCTGGGAAAGTTTTTGCATCAATATCCTCTTGATACCTGATTTACTTTCTCATCCCTTCGCATTTTGCTGGATTTAAGCATTAACAGGTGCCAATGTTTTAATTAAAAATTATGAGAGGACAAATTTATGTTGTAAACATTCCAATCTAACTGCTAACTTAATTGCTGTCAGCAAATTAGAAAAGGTCCCCATTGTTTGATTCTAGAAGTAAAACACTGCAATGGTTTAGATACGGTTTGTCCCACACAAAACTCATGTTTAAATTAAATTCCCAATGTAGTGGTATTGAGAGGTGAAGGGACCTGTAAGAAATAGCTGAGTCATGATGGCTCCACTCTCATGAAGGGATTAATGTAGTTCTCATTACAGGGTTAGTTATTGCAGGAATGGACTGTTTAAAGTGAAAGTGATACAGGCACCTCTCCTCACTCTCTTTGCACGTGTCTGCTTGCTTCTGCCTTCCACCATGAGACCTTCACTAGAAGCTGAGTAGATGTGGGTGCCATGCTCTTGGTCCTCAAGAACTGTGAGTTAATTAAGCTTCTTTTCTTAATCAATTATTCACTGTCGGGCACTCTATTATAGCTATAGAAAATGGAAATACTAGAAAACAGGAAATATTGTTGGAGGCTCACACCACCCACTTCACCCCATGACCCAATGGCCCCTCTGTTGCACATAAAAAAAAAACTCTAACAGAAATGGAGAAAGTCACTGAGAATTCAAGAGACAGCAGGCTGTCCACCAAATACATTCTCTCAATCATCCAGACTGAATTTAATACACCGGATGGTGAGCACAGGCTGCTTAACTGGACTCTCTCTCAGCCTTGTTTTGTCCCTGCAGGCCTAGTTATAGGGCAGGGGATGTTTCTCCTCTGTCCTCACCCTTTGCTGATGGCTGGACCTATTTGTGACATTAATCCAACTTCAACCATGCAGAAAATGGCAACACCCTGGGGGATGGCAGAAGAGCAACTTGAAAAGTCACTACCTTGCCCGCCTGGACTGTTCAAGTCAACACTGCCTCATAAGAGAGGAATGAGCCTCTCTGTTTACTAAACCATTGTATTGGCAGGTGCATGTTTACTGTAGTTTACAGGAATTAATTACAAAACTTGTCATGCCGCTTAATTTTATATCAACTGGACTGTGTTAAGGGATACCCAGACCACCAGTAAACATTATTTCTGGGTATGTATATGAAGCCATTTCCAGAAGAGATTAGCAATTGAATTGGTAAACTAAGAAGATCTACCTTCATCCATGTGAGTGGGAATCACCCAGTTATTGCGGGCCTGGATATAATAAAAGGTAGAAAAAAGGAAAATTCTCTGTTTTCTTAGCTGAGACATCCATCTTCTCCTGCCCTAGGATACAGGAGTTCCTGGTTAGTATGCTTATGGAATCTGGGACTTTCACCAGCAACTCCTCCTGGTTCGCAGGCCTTCAGGTTCAGTCTGAACTGTACCAGCAACATTCCTGATTCTCTGGGTTGTAGATGGCAGACTATTGGAGTTCTGGGCCTCCATAATCATGTAAGCCAATTCCACAATAAACCTCCTCTTGTATATTTGTCTATATCCTATTGGTTCTGTTTCTCTGGAGAACTCTATACACCATTATTGTCTACACAGCTCTTATATCCTTGTGTAGCACTTCTCCTGTTCAGTAACCTCTTCTTTCATTCTAATCCTACTCTTTCCAGGTTGATCTCAAATATCACTTCCTCCAGGATGAGAGCCAGCCACACTGGCATTCTGTGCCACAGTATCTCATGATTACCAGTATAGAGGTTCCTAAAAAGACTTAGAAATGAAACCAGCATATGACCCAGCTATATCACTCCTTCGTATTTAATTAAAGTCAGCATGTTACAGCAATACACACATTGCCATATTTATAGTGATGCAATTCACAATAGCCAAGTTATAGACCCAGCCTAGGCCCATCAGCAGATGAATGGATAAAGAAAACATGGTATATATGCAAAATAGGATTTTATTCATCCATTAAAAAAGAAAGAAAAATCTGTCATTTGCAAGAAAAGGGATAGAATTGGAAGGCATTAAGTGAAAAAAGCCAGACTCAGAAAGTCAAGGTTCATATGTTTTCTTTTATATGTGAAAGCTAGAGAGAAAAAAAAGAAAAGGGGGAAGTAGGATCTCATGAAAATAGAAAGGAGACTAGAAAGGTACAGAAAGGGGTCAAGGGAAAGGGAAGGGGAAGGGAAAATTGAGGCACTGGGGAATAAATTTGTCAAAATTATGCATGACCATTTACAAATTTATAACAAGTTCCACTATTATGTCATAATGCACCAATGAATAAAGGAGGAAAAAAGAATCTCTTAATTTCACTTCAATGGTTCATTCTCAGCCTGGCTCAAAACTCATGTTAAAATTGAATTCCCAATGCAGTGGTATTGAGAAGTAGTGGGACCTCTAACCCAACAAAAAAAGTTCTTCTTGTAAACTTAAACATACCTTTGTGAATTGTGGCTTGGATGACCATTTGGCTCATGTACTAGTTAGTTAAGATGAAGAACAGAGCAGCTATGGAAAGAAAAAGAAGGTGGTCTATGAGAAAAGTTGGGTCACCTAAGCAGTCCTCCAGAAAACTTGATAGTTCTAGGAAAGAAGTTGAAAGATGCTCTAATAAAGAAAAATAGTTTTAAAAACACCTTTCAAAAATAACAATGAGTACTAGTTAGGTCAGAAAGTCAGAACAAGAAATTAGAAAGAGAGAAAGAGATTATCATCAGGAAACAGACCACTGACCCCATTGCCCTTTATGTAATGATGTAATTCACAAACAAGCATTCTGAACTAGTGGTTTAATAGTGCTTTAATTCTGCATACTCTCTACTGGTCTAAGATTTCCAGAAAGTCACCTTTAACTCTATCTTTGATTATTTATCTGAAAAATGGGACTAATAAACATGCCCAGAGAAGATTCTATGAGATAACATTAGCATCAATAAAAGAATACATGGAAAAGTGATATGTAAGAGAAAGTGTCGTGTGTGTGTGTGTGTGTGTGTGTGTGTGTGTGTGTGTGTGTGTGTTACTGGTACATATACTACATTCAAAGCAAGTAGAAGTTTGATCCTATCTCTGGAGATTGGATGGTACAGGATGAAAATGGGATAAAAATACTGTTAGATATTAAACAGGCCAGGGTAAGATGCTGATATAGGAATAGAGTAATGTAAATCAGTAACAAAAGCCCATATTCTAACAAAAATAACTCTTACTTCTTGTCCTTTAACCCCACACACACTGTTATTCTCTAGCATGCGCACACACACACACACACACACACACACACACACACACACACCAGTCACTCTGGAACCCATGAGCCTTGGAGAGGGATCCCACAGGAATGGAGGGGAAGCTGGCATGCTGTACACTTCACAAAGACGTTGAAAAGTGATGGTTCGTGAAATCACATATTTAGCAGGTACTATGTGTATTACTCAGATTTTCATTACTAAGATAAAATACCTGCAAAAACAACTTAGAAGAAAGATTTGCTTTGGCCCAGAGGTGCAGTCCATGGTCAGCTTGCTCCATTACTTTGGGCCAGAGGTGAGACAGAGCACCATGGCGGAAAGGCACGGTGGAGGAAATCTGCTGAGCACCATGGCGGAAAGGCACGGTGGAGGAAATCTGCTGAGCACCTTGACGGAAAGGCACGGTGGAGGAAATCTGCTGAGCACCATGGCGGAAAGGCATGGTGGAGGGCAGCTGAGAAGCAGAGAGGAAAGGAGACAGATAAGAAGCCTAGGACAAGAAATACTCTTCCAGGGTTCCAGGGCATGCTCCAGTGACCTACTTCCATCAACTAGACCCCATCCCACACTTTCTACAACCTCCCAATAATGTCCTCAGCTGGGATCACATCAATGGGCTGATGCATTGATGACATCAAAGACCTCTTAATTCAATCAACTCCCCAAATACCCTATCTGAGAACATTGCTGTGTTGGGGACCACGCCTTCAACACAGGAGCATGGAGGGACATTCCAGATCCCTATGGCATCAAGAATGGGTTTTCGTGAACTTAAGATATTTTTTAGAGGGACTCTAGATAATGGAGGAGAAACCTCAGTGGAGCCAGGGAGGTGGTCTAAGGGAAGGCGAGGGAGAAGACTGAGTTTCATTATTGGAAACACTAACATTGACTGTTTGTACATATGTGAAAATCCCAATGTCAGTCTCAGTACTCTGTATGGGAAGGGGGGAGAGGAAGAGAAGGGGGTGCATCAAGTGCTGTGTGCGTGTACGTCAATGTCAACATGATTTACATTATGATGTGAGATGATAATACACCAATAAAAGCATATTAAAAAAGATATTTTCTCTTAATGATACCATTAGCCTATGTATCAAATCCAGCCATTGCAGTTTTCAGACTTAGTGGTCTGTTCGTTCATTCATTTAAATGTTTACCAAAGCACACATTATGTAACAGACACTGTGCTGAGGATTAGTACTGTTTAGTAACATATTTTGAAATTCACCAACTTAAAATTTATCCCCAAATATTACTTAATATCACCTGCCTTCAGATAGAGAAGCCATTGTTCACAGGGAAGGACCACATAAAGTCAAGCTATACTGTTTAAAAAACTCCCAGAAATTACATCCTAGTAACTTCTTAGTCATTCAACAAGTATCAAATATAAGCCATTTCCAAAGCATGGTGCAGAGCATAATAGGTAATACAAAGGATGAAAATCTTACTTTCTGACGGCTTTATATGTGACTGATAATGAACTCATCAAGTACACACACTAACTCTATGAGATAAATATGATGATCACCAATGAG
Source organism: Graphiurus murinus (assembly GCA_004027655.1). Lineage (NCBI taxonomy): Eukaryota > Metazoa > Chordata > Mammalia > Rodentia > Gliridae > Graphiurus > Graphiurus murinus. The sequence goes on along the minus strand of PVLC010000034.1, from coordinate 48,983 downwards.
AAAACTGAGGTCTAAGATCATATAACTGACAGCAAGTAGAGCCACAGTTGATGTTGAAGTTGACTTCCTGTACTGCACAGAATCTACCTGCTCCACATTTGTAAGGAGATTTTGACTACAACTAATATCATCAAGACAGATACAAATAAATATATATATCCAAATATTGGAAATTTGCTTTTAACAAGACTTTTAGGACAGCTTTTGGAAGATATGTTTTCTGTTTTAAAACACACATAAGAAGCAAAAATAAAAACATATTAAAGGAGCAAGAAATACTTACTGGAAAATATTATAGTACTATTAAAGATAAAATAAAAGCCTCATTTCTTAGAAATGGAAAATAATCCTCTTCTGCTATAGTGTTAAGTTGATAAAGAATTTCAATAGGAGTTAGAAAAACAGGTCAGGAAAAGATCATGGATAACTTAAATGTCAAGTAGCGGAATCTAGGATTTATCACTTTGCTTATGGCCATTCGAAAAATTTAAAAAGGGTCCATAAGTTACTAAACCCACAGGGGTGAAGGTATCATTACTTTTTAATGATAGCCATGGTGAGTTGAAGGTATCCCTGGTTAGTACATAAATTAATTCAAATGTGAATCTATGGCATTCCACTCCCTTTTTGTTAATCATCTTTCATGATATTTGAGATTCATGATATCTCAATGGTGAATTTAAACTTGAGTGGTTGAAAATTATAATGTTTAGCTTTGGTTGCAACTTGGTAACATGAGCCTTAAGGTGGTAACTTATATAGTAAAAGGACATGTAATCAGACCAAATTGGCCTACCTGTTAGTGGGCAAAATTACTTAAGTAAAATTAATTTGCTATAGTAAATTCAGGGGCATTCTACATCCAAGCTACACCCCCAGCCCTATTTTTTTAATTTTGAAACAGGGTCTCACTAGGTTGATGAAAGTCTCACTACTTACTGAGGCTATCCTTGAACTTGCAATCCTCCTGTCTTAGCCTCCCAAGTACTGGGATAACAAGTGTACACCACTATGCCCAGCTGGATTCTTTGTTTCAAGTTACAAAAACCTAACTCATTATGGCTCAACCCCTTTTTTTAGTTTTCATTTTGCAAAAATAAAATAATAGGAATTTATTGGTTTCTATATTAGGGAAATTTAAGAAGAACCAGACTTAAGGTTATAGCTGCATCCAGGGCCTTAAGTTACAGATCAAGATGTTTATTTCTACTCTCATGTCCACTTTCTTCTCCTCTGGTTTACTTTCTCCTGTTTCTCATCACATTATGACAAAAATAATGTTCACCAGAAGATACAAGTTTTATACTCTGCCAATTTAACAGCCCCAGATAAAGAGAAAGCTCTTCCCAAAGAGTTCCAACACAAACACAGGTCTGAGTTGAGACATCTGTGTAAGGTCACATGCCCCCCTGTGAATCAGTAGTTCTGACTGATTGTGCCTGAGGGAAAGTCGCTAGGATGAGAAGAGATAAAATTTTAGAACAGAAAACAACAGGTGCCCATGCACTGCATCAGTCTTGTAAATCTTTTCCTTCATGCCATACAGTCTTGGGAGAAACCTAGACTTTAGTCAATAAATAAATAGTGCCAAATGATGGATTGTGCCCCCATTCCCAAAATTCATATGTTGAAGTCTTAACCCCCGATATCTCAGAATGGAACAGGGGTTACAGATACGGCCTGTAAAGGGGTGATCAAATTAAAATGAGGCCACTGGGTGGATCGGAGTCTAATCTAACTGCAGTCCTTATAAGAAGAAGGGATTAGGACACAGGGAAATAACACGGATGCCGTGTACACAGAAAAGACTGTGTGAGGACACAGAGAGAAGACACCACCCACAAGCTAAGGAGAAAACTTGCAAACATCTTGATCTTGGACTTTCAGCCTTCCGAACTATGAGAAAGTAAATTTCTGTTGTTAAGCCACCCAATCTGTAGCATCTGGTTGTAATAGCCCCAGCAATGTGGTACAAATAAAATATTGAGAAATTGTGGTAAAATTCAAGAATATCAAGAGTATTGCATCACCATACGATATTTGCAATTACTCCCATCAAAAGGAGCCTACACCACCACCACTTGAATCTGGGCTGGTCTTGGGACTGGGGCATGGTCTATGGCACAGGAGGTAGTGGGAGTAACACTATGCAGCTTGAGCCCCTCTAGAGAGCTTACAGCCCTGTCCTCAGAACTCAGTCACCATGTGAGAAAACTAGACCAGCCTCCTCAAGGAAGAGAGTCCATGTGCATCATGTGCAGAGACTGACTCAGCCATCTTAGCTAATGCAACCAGACCTTCTGAGGCCAAACTTTTCCGTGCTGAGTGGCCCATGGTTCACTTGCAAGTTCACTTGCAAGGTCAGAAGAACCCTTGCAGCTTCTACCTGGTCTTTTGGAGTGCTCACTGTGGGGAAAGCCAGGCACCATATAATAAGTCTGACTACCTGAGACCATCGCACTGTGACAAAGCCCAGTGGAGAAGCCACATCGAAGCAGATGCGGAGCCAGCCTCAGATCCTCTCAGCAACCCAGCCCAGTTCCCAGACATGAAAATGAAGAAGCCATCTTGGACTCTAACCCAGATGACTCTTCAGGTAATGGTAGGCCCCACTGATATCTGGCCTTAACTTCCAGAAAGATCTGAAGCAAGACTTGTCCAACCAGGACCCATCAATCCAAAAAGAGAGACAGAGAGAGGGAGAGAATACATTTTCATTTTAAGTGAATAATTTTGAAATGGTATGCTATGGCATCTGCACCAACCAAAATTATCTTTAGGAAATATTACCTGCTAATTAAATAGAACATTGTCCTAAACCATGTCTGTTTTCATCTGTGATGATATTGAGCTAAACATATATTTAAGACTTAGGGCTGCCATGAAAAAAAATACCATAGATTGTGTTGCTTACACAATAAAAATTCATTTTCTCACATTTCTGGAGACTGAAAGTCCAAGGTTAAGATCTTGGCAGGTTTGGCTTCTGAGACCTCTCTCCTGGGCTTGCTGAAGGCCACCTTCCCACTGTGTCCACTCAGGGCTTTTCTCTGCATCAACACAGCCCTGGTGTCTCTCCTTGTGCCCTCATCTCCTCTTCTTATACCACTAGATAACCTAGTGGCTTCATTTAACTTCTTCTCTAGATACAGTCACATTTAAGCCAGGCGTGGTGGCACATGCCTGTAACACCATTACTTAGGAGTCTGAGACAGGAGGATCCCAGATTCCAGGACAGCCCCAGCAAGTAGTGAGACTCATCAACTTGGTGAGACCTTGTTTCCAAATAAGAAATCAAATCAGGCTGGAGTTGTAGCTCAAAGGTAGAGTGCCTCTGGGTTCAATCCCCAGTACCACTAAATAAATAAATAAATAAATAAATAAATAAATAAATAAATAAATAAATAAATAAATAAGTAAATAAATAAATACAGTCACATTCTGAGGGAATAGGAGATGATAATTCAACATACGAATCAGGGATGGGGGGTCACAATTTTGTCCATAACATTTATTGACCTGTCAGGACAGTGTTGCCACAAGGCTGTTTCTATTGTGAAATCACATCTGTCATCTATAAATGAACACAGATTCAATAAGCAACTGAACAGGGAAGGGCTGCAGGGACTTATTTGAATTTGAAGGGGATTTACTTGTATGACTCAGTGTTATATGTGCTGAGTAAAATACCTATATCCTTTTATAATTCTCTATAGTTATATCTATCTATCCTACAGATAGGCCTGCTGTTTCTTGTCACTATCATATTAATCCTTAAACAGGGGAGGGATTGAATGGCCATTTACACCGGTGCATGCCTATTCAGTTCATGGTCGTTTAGTTGGTGCTGCGAGTGATATAAAGGAAAGAAGGAACTTGCTTTTTCTTGCTCCTATGGTGCTCAGACTCCAGAGAGGGTATAGAGTGCATTAAAAAGTTCAGTAAAAGACACAATGGAGTCATAAATATAAAAAATACTCTAGAAGCCAGAGAAAGGAAGCCTGAGGAGAGAGGCTGTGCATGTTCTTTGAGTTTATATGTGCACACATGAACACACACACACACACACACACACACACACACACACACCCCTCCACTTGGGGTATCTCCATGGTTCTCAGGATAATATTTGAATCACTGTTTCAAGTCAGTGGGATTTTGTGATTGTGTTGCCAGCATCAGTATTGATTTACACCCTGCCCTGTGAGAAGCACTATGACATCCCAGGGCCATAATCTTCCATTTTCACCGAGGGAGAGACCCTTCTTGACAGCAGCGCTGGGAGAGTATGTTAGCTCACTGTGAAAAGCCGGGGCTTCGGACCAAGCCCTGACAGCTTAGTTTGCAGGCTTTAGTTCCCAACTAATGAGTCCACAGCCTCAACCATAGGCTTAAGCTCTTCACCCCTGCTTTAACTTTACCCAGGCACTGAGCCCTGCCGTGGGTGCTCTAACATGAGACGCAGGTCAGGTTTCTTGAGGCTTAGTTAAAGCTAACTTCCATGAGTTTCTGTGCTGCTCTCCTCTTGACTCAGCAAAATATAGTTCTGTGTTCTATATCTCTTTTCTTGTTCCAGAAGGAAACTCTGCTTTGGGATCCACCCACCCACTCTTGAATATTATCTATTATATAAGTCAAAACTCTTTGCCCTCTCTCTTCTCTCTCAGTATTTGTCTCATATCTACATTAAAGTCTTTCTCAGATTTTGCTCTTTATTCTAGCTATTTGGGAATTACCTTCCTCTTCCACCAGATTCTCATTCCTGTAAGGGACAGGGCCCAGCACAGGCCCCAAATTTCATTCCGGGGAAGATTAGGGGGTGATATCCCAGTTAAGGGACTTTCTAAAAGAAAGACGAGGGACTTCCTTTGGCACTCCATCCTTAAAACAAGCACACTTGTTTTTCTTTGATTGTCTTCACTTATTTGGAGCGGCTTGTAGCTACTTGCACTGCAAACTTCCTGTAATTACTTCTACTGTATGCTTACTTGGGGTGATACTGCAGAGTCAATGCTTGTGTCCCCCAAAATACATACATTGAAACCTTTCTTCAGAAGGTTATTAGAGCTCACAGAGTGGGAGAAAAATTTTGCCAGCTACTCTTCTGATAGAGGACTAATATCTAGGATATACAGAGAACTCAAGAAACTCACAGCTAAGAAAACAAATAACCCAATCAAAAAATGGGCAAAGGATCAAAATAGACAACCTCACAAAAGAAGAAATACAAATGGCCAATAAATGTATGAGGAAATGTTCCACATCATTAGCAATCAAAGAGATGCAAATCAAAACTACCTTGAGATTTCATCTAACTCCAATCAGAATGGCAATCATAAAACAACACAAGCAACAATAAATGCTGGCAAGGGTGTGGAGAAGTAGGAACCCTAATACATTGTTGGTGGGATTGCAAATTAGTACAACCACTTTGGAAAACAGTATGGAGGATCCTCAGACGAATGGGAGTGATCCTACCATATGATCCAGCAATACCACTTCTGGATATCTACCCAAAATTATCAGACCGACGAATGTGTATCTATGTTTATAGTTGCACAATTCACAATTGCCAAACTATGGAAGCAGCCAAGATGTCCATCCACAGATGAAAGGATTACAAAACTATGGGATATGTACACAATGGAATTTTACTCAGCCATAAAGAAGAACAAAATCATGTTATTTGCAGGGAAATGGATGCAACTGGAAAACATTATGTTAAGTGAGATTAGTCAGTCACAAAGAGTAAAAAAGCATATGTTCTCCCTGATATGTGGATGCTAGGGAGAAGATGGGGCATAAGAGGGACTCCAGATGAAAAAAAGAGAAACCCTAGATAAGCAAAGAAGTTGACTTAACTGAAGGTGATGGATGGGGGGTGGTGGGGAGACAGGACACCCTAATGCACATGATGTACTTTCACAAATATATCAAAATCAATCACTAAACTGAACTTGAGAAGGAAGGAGGGAGTGGGAGTGGGGAGGGAATTGGGGAAGGGATTAAATGAGAATTGTGTGCATATATGCCTTTATTAGCTTGTACCTAACAAAGATGTATGATTACAATGCACCAATTAATAAAAAAAATTTAAAAAGAAGGTAATTAGAATTCCATGAGGCTGGAGCCCTCATGAATGGGATTAGGGAGACTTCCTTCCTCCATCATGCATGGATACAGTAAGATTGTTATCTATTAACCAAAAATCAGCACTCACCAGTCACTGAATCTACCAATGCCTTCATCTTGGACTTCCTAACCTCTAGAACTGTGATAAATACCTATTTGTTGTTTAAGCTACCCAGCTTATGTTATTTTATCATAGTCACCTGAATGAAGACAAAATTGATACCAAGAGTTGGGGACTGCTATAAACAAGTATGTTAAAGTGTGTAAGAAATTTAGTGAGTTGGTTTTGAGGTGCATGCTATAAAAAACCTAGATTCCATGAAGAGACTTCCTGAGAGTTTTCTGTTTGTTTGTTTGTTTGTTTGTTTGTTTGTTTTGTGGTACTGGGAGTTGAACTCAGGAGCATTCTACCTCTGAGGTACACCTCAGCCCTGGGTTCAATCCCAAATACCACACACACACAAACACACAAAAAAGAAAATGTTATCAGATAATGGAGAGAACTCAATCTTTTCATAAAGTGACAGAAATTTGGGCTGCATTGTGTTCATGTTCTAGTGCTTTGTAGAAAGTAAGAATTGTGAATAATGAAATTGGATTTTAGCTGATGAGATTTCTAAGTAAACTGCTCAGCTCCTCTTAATTGCTTATGGTAAAATGCAAGAAGAGAGAAATGACTTAAGATGAAGTTATTAAACAAAAGGGAACTAGAGCTTAAAGATTTGAAAAATACCAGCCTACTTAGATTGAAAAACAGTGTTTGGAAGAGAACATAAAGTCTGTGACCAAGCAACCCTTGGATAAGGTGACTAATGTGGGCATAAACCCTAGTTTAATCAACCATGCCAGCAGGAAATCCACCAGGTCAGAGGAAAAGGATATGAGAAAGAATAAAGGAAGGTTGTCACACTTAGATTTTATAGTTCAGGATCATAAGGCAATACATATTTGAAAGTACACTACTGTTCAAGAAAAGCAAGGAAAGACTCCAAGGTTTATTCAGAGATCTTCAGGACAGTCTTCTTTAGTTTCAAAAGGAGGGTCATCACCTAGGTTTCCATAGGCCAGATGACCTCTGCTCAAAGCCATGGGAGCCAGACCATGCCAAGCAGAGCTTTGATGGAGTGCTAGAAATTATGGAGATAATGACCCCCCACACCCCCAACCTAAGTCACCCCTGGAGTTTCCAATGGCTGGAATAAGCCTTTTCATAGTCATCTTTTACCTGACAGAATACACACAGGAACTGCAACATTTGGCTCTAGAAGGACACACTGAGCTAAATGTAGGATCCAGAGAAGAACACAACAAAACCAGACTTGAGAGGGCCACAAGCTCACACAGCTAGTCCATACTGTTCCACCTGAGCAGTGTACAGGAAGATGACCGTGTGGAGGGAGGACTGCTGAAATATCTCATTGTGAAATAAAGTCAGCCGAGTACTAACAACAATTTTACTGATTCCCCAGGAAACAGACAGTGGGTCACCTTTAGGCAAGTGCTCTGAAAATTAAGGGAGAATTGTGAGCTACCAAGTGGTCATCAGACATTAGAGCAAATTTAAGTTCCTCAAACTCTGGAGCAAGAAGCGCTCTCCAGCGGCATCTTTCCCATTAGCCTGCCTGCGTCTTGATCCAATACCCTTGAGGGCTCTAGGCAGCAGCTTTGCAAGGGTAATTGAAAGGGTATTACTGGCTGTCTATTTATCATCTCTTGATCACCTAACACCATGGTACCTATTAGGATGAGCTAGGAGACACTATGCTAAAGGTTGCCTCAGCAGGAAGCTTTTCAGCAGCTTAACCAACAGGAGACGAACAAAGCAGGATTCTCTTTAAGTCCTCCCACTTTGGACCAATCTTATGTGCTAATTAATCATGATTACTCTATACAGTAAGCATATTTGAGGAGATTAATCTGCACTAGCCTCAGGTAGTGTCCTAATTAACAAAATGCTGAAGCAGCATTCTCCTATAAGTGTAAATACAGTGTTGATGCCATTTGCAAGACAAGGTATGACTGTATCATTAGGCACCCACACTAGGGGATACTGCACTGATCTATTCAAAAATTTTCCTTCTTTCTACTTTTTCGACTCTCTGTCTTAGCTCGATAGTCATGCAGTGTCGAGTACTGGCAGAGTAGGTGCCTCAGCTTTTCTTGGGGATAATTTAATAAAAATAAAGAATAAATAAATATAAATAAATAACAAATAACATGGCCAGGAAAATATCATAGAGGTGGGAAGGCTTAAAGCTCAATTGTGCATATTCCTCTACCCAGCCTTAACAGATAGCTCATCAGAGTTGAGTGAGATATGATTGATAACATAGAAAATCTGGGTCCTCCTCCAGTTGGTTTGTTTGTTAACAGGGAAATAAAATAGAGCCATCAGAAAGAATGGAAGATCATTCACTCATGTCCACCCAAGATGCATGTGACCTTGGCCTTCCTTGGGTACATATCATGGAGAAAACAGAAGAAAATCAGATAATTTTTAAAAAGTCAAATCTCTATGAACCTATCTCCGATTTGGCCAGATTTGGCTCACTTTTGTCCATGACTGCTGACCCTAATTCCATGAAAGAAGAAACCTTTTGCAAAGATTAAGTTTGAATGTTGGAATGTGAGAATAGGGCTGATTGTTATTTGTAGGTAGAAGCCAGAAAGCTAATACAGGAAGGTAGCGCTTGCCTACTGATTTTCTCCAAAGAAAATGAATGGAATTGGTGTGGAATAGAGATATGAGAGAGATGTTGGTCCAGAGAAGGCAGCAATTGTGTAAGGAAAAGAAACAGTATTAGGCAGAGAGGGAACTTGGTGATGCAGCCTCAACCAATGTCTCAGCCAACCCCACAGGGAGCTCTGGAGTGAGATGGTCTTTCAGACTACCAACCCAATGCTAGATAAAACATACCATTGCATTTCTAAGTTTTAAGAAAGATAGAGAGTTGAGTGCAGTGGCACATACCTGAAATCTCAGTACTTGGGAATCTGAGACAGGGGAATTGCAGGTTCAAAGCAAGCCTCAGCAAGTTCATGAAGCTCTCAGCAAGTTCATGAGGTTCTGTTTCCAAATAAAAATTTAAAAATAGGCTGTGGTGTATCTTGGAGATAGAATGCCCCTGGGTTCAATCCCCAGCACCACACACACACACACACACACACACACACACACACACACACACACACAAAGATAGATTCTCAACATACCTATATGTATATACTTGATCTATATCACAGTAGGTTCCCAGTAAAGTAAACTGAGATGGAGGTTAGCATGCAGGAAGTTTAGTGAGGTGTGCTCTCAGGGAAAAAAAAGGGAGGGGGAAAAAGAAAAAAATATTTTTCTAGATCAATATTTTAGATTAATTCATGGTAAAAAGACTATTGAGTGTCTATTATGTGCCAAAAACTAGCTAGTAAGGATACAGTAATGAACAAAATCTAAATTTCCTGTCCTCTTGCAGCTCTTTTTCTAGTAGGAAAGACTAACAATCAACCAATGAACACATGTCTATACCATAAGGTCAGAGACCTAATAAGTATTATGTAGAAAAATGAGAGGTGAGGAGATAGAGTTGTGAAGATGGTCATTTTAGATAAGGTGGTCAGAAAAGGCCAAGCTGACTGAGAAATATATAAACTTAAAAGAAGCAAGAGATGAGCCATACAGCATCTGGATAAAGAGCACTCCTAATTGATGAGCATTCAGAGCTGGGCGTGGTGGCTCACGCTTGTAATCCCAGCATTCGGGAGGCTGAGACCGGAGTATCCGGGTTCGCGGCCAGCCTCAGCTACCTAGTGAGGCACTCTGCAACTTAGTGAGACTTGGTTTCAAAATAAAGAATAAAAAATAGGGCTGGGGATATAGCTCGGAGGTAGAATGCCCCTGAGTTCAATCCCCAGTACTACAAAAAAAAAAAAAAAAAAAAATGATGAGCATTCAGGATGCTTCCAATTTTTTTTTCTATTGCAAAAATGTTTTAATAAATGTCTCTGCACACATACCCTTGGTTACTGTTTACTTTTATTACTATGAGATGAACTATCAGGAGATTTCTGAGTCAAAGGCTATGCTTATTTTTAACAGGTACTTTTTCAATAGTAAATAGTAATTCACAATCCCACCAGCAATGTATGAAATGTTACATTTCCCCCACATCCTCACCAGCTGTTCCAACTTACTGTAATCACTTTGTCCTCTATCTCAAAGTCCCATAGAGTAGGTAGTCTATAACCAGCAGAAATGTATTTCTCCCGGTTCTGGTTAAGGGAGAGTATGTTAGTCTCTTCATCCTCTTGGGCTCTTACCCATTCATGAAAGTATCACCCTCATGACTTAATTACATCTCACAGAACTTCCTAATAATTTTACATGTGGGACTTAGTCTCCCAACATGGGAATTGGAGGGGAACACATTCAGTTCATAGCACAACATTTGAAACTTTTACCAATATGCTGACCAATATGGCCATCTCATTCTTTTCACTTGCATTTCTATGGTTGCTGGAGAAGCTGAGCAGCTTTTCATGTTTACATATTTACTGTGTGTTACTCATTCATGCCTTTTGCTCCATTTTTGGTTGAGCTGTATGTCTTTACCTTAATAATGTAAAAAAGAAATTTTGTAGATTGAGGATTTTAACCCATCCCATTCATATGTATTGCAAATATTCTCTGCCAACTTACTGATTTTTTACTCTGTGTATGATACTTTTTTTCCTATGCAGAAGTTTGTAATTGTAAGTGATCAAATACATCAGATTTTTATGGACTCTCACAAGATGAAATTTACCAAAGATAACTGTGCTATCATCCCTCATCAAATTCAGAGTTAAAGTTCAGAAAAATTCTTGTTGCCAAAGGTTTTGAGATTGGCGAGTTAAGACCACATTAAAAAAATAGCATTTGAATAACTGAAGTCAGAATTGAACTGATGCAGGTTTTTTAAAATACATCTTACATTCACAAAAAGAAAAGAATAAAGACAGTTTAATTATCTTAAATTAGTAATAATGGATAGTATGGTATTCATTTCCATTTGCCATTCTTGCTTGAAAGTTTGAGAGTTTCTTAAAATTTCAGTGCAGTGCTTATAAATTCCATTTCTTTTTTCCTTTGCCTAGCTCCCCATTCAAATGATCAATGCTTCCTGATTGCATGACTCAGAAGATGCTTCCTACCCACTCCCTGGACCACATGCCTGTCAAATCCTCTCTCTCACATCTCAGCTTGAGACTCCTCAACCTCCTCACAGATGTCACCTGAATACCCTTCTGAGTTTACTGTGCTTTATCTTCCTTTGTGTCCCTAAGGATTCACTGCAAAAATCGCTATCCTTCCTCTGCCATCTGCTTTACCTCCCTGTTCTATTCCCAACTCCCAATTTCCTCTCTTTCTAATTATCCCCAGCAGAAGTGACTCACAATCTATGCAATTCTGTTTTTCTGGAACTGAAATTCCAACAGTTACCAAACAGGTGTGCAGAAGTAGATTTCAGTCTATTTCAGAGAATTGTGAAGTTGGAGAAAGATCATCACACCTGAATTTAGTTTTGAAAATCACAGGCACATGCACAAACATGGGAGACAGTAATCTGGTTTAATTCTCTTCCTATAAAAGTAGTTGAGGGGAAATAATTTTATGCAGGTTTGGCCTGAACTAACAAAATTATAATAATAATAATAACATTAAATGGATAAATTCATATACATCAATAGGAATGTATGCCCAGATCAGAAGAAAGATTGCATCCTCTCAGTAAATATGGAAAGGGTACTAACATAGAACAAACATGATTGGCTCAGACAAAATGATTCTCCACTGTGGATAGGACTAGGGCTAGGATCCACATCCCCTGAAACACATGGTCCTGGGGGAACATGGATATCTGGGGGGAAAAAATGAAGTTCTGTTAGAATATGTAAGGAGGAATATTTTCTCTTACTCTTTCCGTGATGTGGGAGTTCTGTCCATATGGGGCTCCTGGACCCATCTACCCTACATCTATGCAATTCAGGTTGACAAGAAGGGGAATGGGATGATATGTCTGATTAGTAAGTGTGGGAGAATAAACTAGCCAAGCAGATCCCAACACCCCACTCCAACCTCTTCTTAAACTTAAACTCTGCCTAAACTTTTCCTAAGGAAGCATTTTCTTAGGTCAAGTTCTGCAGAGGCAAATCCTAACATGAGTATTTATATGTGAACAGTGTATCAAGGGAGTGCCTCCAGGAGGAATCGATAAGAGATTAAGGAAGGGGAGAAGCCAAGGAAGAATGCAATGCCTGGCCAAGTGCCAGCCTAGATCAGAACCCTCCAGGGTTTTCTGGAGTTTAAATCAGACCACAGAATTTTTCCTGACTCAAGGTAAAGATGTGAGATGATAAAACTCACCAGCATCCTGTGTGGATGAGATGTGTCCTATTGAGGTTCTACTCATGATTCCATATAGCTTCTAAGGTCCAGAAGGAATTGCAGGGAGCAATGGCCCAGGCTGTGCTCCACCCAGACATTAAAATTCCTCTAGATATAAATGAGGAAGACTAGAATTTGATGAGATGAACTGTGGCCTTGATGCAAACATACTAGTTGGCTCTCCAGAGCCGTGTAACCTACACAATGATAACTCTAATAAGGTTGACAATGAAAATCACATGCTAAGGATAATTCTGACATTGTAACAAGCCATAGTAAGGCTATAACTCTCATATTGTAATAGAATTCTAAATATCATATCTCTGGACATTATCATTGATACGAGCCTGCCATCATAACTGACATCATAATTGATATCATAGGCCTGACCCTATGATAACTGATATCATAATTCGGATTATAACTCTAATGTGGTAATAAATCACACATTAAGGATAACTCTGATAACCTTGTCAATGGAAATCACACCCTAAGGTTGGATTGCACCAGAATGAAAGAGTCTGAGTCCCTGGTAACTTTATGAAGCAGCTCTACTTGGTGTAGACTTCCTAACTTTGGTTTTTATTTTACAGGAGAAAAATTAAACCCCAATTTGTTTAAGCCCATATAACTGGCTCTCTGTTGCTATAAAACAAAATTCCTACTTAATAAAATTGATGAACTTTTAGGAATTTTAAATCCAAACTTAAAACATTAGAAATTAAAATACTGGCCGGGTGTGGTGGCGCACGCTTGTAATCCCAGCATTCGGAAGGCTGAGACCGGAGGATCCGGGTTCTCGGCCAGCCTCAGCTACCTAGTGAGGCACTCCGCAACTTAGCGAGACCCGGTTTCAAAATAAAGAATAAAAAATAGGGCTGGGGATGTAGCTCGGAGGTAGAACGCCCCTGAGTTCAATCCCCAGTACTGCAAAAAAAAAAAAAAAAAAAAAAAAAAA
>PVLC010000034.1:17150-35372 GCA_004027655.1 Graphiurus murinus | reverse complement strand
TTGATTTAACCGAAGGGGATAGACGGGGGCGGGGCGGGGGGGATACACCCTAATGCACACGATGTACTTACACAATTATATCAAGGTCACTCACTAAACTGAACTTGAGAGGGAGGGAGGGCGAGGGAGTGGGGTGGGAATTGGGGAGGGGGTCAAATGAGAAATGTGTACACATATGTCGTTATAAATTTGTACCCAACAAAGATGTATGCTTACAATGCACGAATTATTACAATAAAAAATAATTAAAATCCTATTTTGACCTTGTTTTTTTTTTGAGGGGGGAGTGGGGGGTGTTGGTGGTCCAGGCGTTGCTGAATTTTTAATTCCCAAACAATGTTCAATGTGTTACATACATATTCTTTCTTTCATTTGTGCACTCATTTATTCATTCATTCAGCAAATATTTACTGAGTACCTGCTGCCACCAAGCACATTTTTAATCTCTGGGAATGTTAAACAAAATAGAGTCCCTTTCTCTGAAAAGTGCAGAATTAGTAGGAGAGACAAAGCAAGGAGGCAGATACTACAATGCAAAGTGTCAAATATTGTGATAAATGTCTGAAAAAGGGAGCTGTGGTATCCTAGAAAGGATGAGTTATTTCTCTAGTAGCTGGAGGCAAATGTGCAAATAGCAGCATGTTCTGCGAAGAGCCACAAAGGAAAAGACTATGTGTGTCCCCACTCAGCTGTGAGAGGCCTTGGAGTCATCAGCTGTGTGTTGCAGCTGCCCCTTCTGTTAGGAAAGGAACTCCAAGAGCAATCGTGTCAGTACACACAGAGTGAATAAACCCAAGGCTGCAGGTGCCAATGCAATGTGATAAAGCCACCAGCCATATACACACTCCTTTCTCTTACCTTCATTTTTAAGACTATTAAAGGAACTGCAGACAAACACTGTCCTTGAAAAATCTTTGTTGTCTCCTTTTTCTCTGTCTTGTTTTATTGCATCATTGTGGTTTCATCTTTTTATTTTTTCCCACAAAGATGCCCTTGGTGAAATTTCCCCAAGACTGAATCTTACCTTCTAGTCACATTTAATTTCTTCAAAACTGCAGTGAGTTTGAATCTAAAAGACAGTACAGTTATGCCCTGAGATGAAAGAAACTTTTTTTTCCAAATCACTTGAAGGAAGTTATTCTCTTACAAAGTCTTCTCTTTAAATTATGTGTTATAAGAACCAGATAGACAACAAAACTTGGGAAACAGATTCTTAGAAGAGACTTACCCAGCACAGAAATCAGAGGAGGAGAGAGAATGAGCCAGGCTGTTTTTGCAACCAGATATTCTCTCCAGGTGGGTCCATTCACCTTCCAGTAGGTGGGAGATGAGCTGGTGGGGGTGTTGGCTGTGTGTCACACCATTCTATCTGGATCATTTCCTCCAAGGAGTGATCACTTGCAGAACTCAAGCAGCTGTCTACTCAAAATTTTCAACAATAAAACCAGAATGCTCAGAGTAGAAAGGGACAACAGTGAAAATCTAAATCCATCTCTTCTGTGTGATTAAAAAGACAAAGAACATAGGGTCTCACACTCAATTTTCAGAATGTTCCCACTTGTTCATTCCCAACAGTGTGAGCTGGCCCCTCCTTAACCTCATACTTCTTTTTCCTAATCCTCCACCTTTTAAATTCTCTCTTATAGAAGTCTCTTGCCTTCATCCACATAGGGTTAATGTGAGTCAAGGAAAAAGGAACAGCAGCAAGAAGTGAGATAGAAGTGATAAAGAGAATTCAGTAGAAACATAAAATGAGAGTAAGAAGTGACTGGGGGAAAAGATAAGATTCCCAAAATTTCGTGGGGATATTAAGGGGCAACCTGGGTCTCCCACTATCTAAACTACTGGAATTCCAATGAATTTAACTTGGTGGAAAAGGGCTATGTAAACCTAGCAGGCTAGGAAGCATGTGGCTACCCAGGAAATTCATTTTAACAATACTAATACATAAAACTCATTGGTTAGGGTGTTGCAAGAGAGAATCGTGCCCACTCTAAAAAAAAAAAAAAAAAAAGACAGATACACTACAAAATCATATTCTTTAAAATAATTCTAAGAGCAAAATATGAGAAAGAAAAATAAACCTAGATGAATGAAATTCCATAAAATGGCAAACCTTTATCAGAGAGAAGACACCAGAACTGCCTTCATCCCTGGTGAAACAATGAGAGGAGAAGGAATTGGAAATAGATAGAGATAAGGAGAACCAGTCAAACTTGCAGTGAACTTGCAGTGGTCATTCTTGGGGTTTGGATTTATTTCCTAGAATTCCTGTGTTGGAAACTTGCCCCCCAAAACAGCAGTGTTTCGAGGTAGGACCACTGGGAGGTGATCAGGCTCTGAGGCTCTGCCCTCATGAATAGATTAATTCAGTCATGGAGGAGTGGAGGAATGGTCTAAGGAATGGCCTTGTTATAAAAGTGACTTCTCTCACAGGCTTGGAGTCTTGCCATGTCTCCACCAAGAAGGTGAGATCTCATCAGACACTGTCACCATGCTCTTGGACTTAACTTCTGGAACCATAAGCTATTCTGGACAAACTTACCCAGACCATACTATTTACTATTTAGCAGCAGAAAACAGACTAAGACAGTTACGCAAGGTCTGGCATTGTTAGGTAGCTAGCTAGACATTAGCAGATGAAGTTGGCTGTTGGCTGAGATGAGCCAGAAGTTTACCCACAAAGCCTTGCTCACCTTGACTCCTTCCCCTGAAAGAAAGGAGGGGGGCAAAGAAACAACCCAGGGTCACTAAGGTGCCACAATGTGCAAAGGGCAGTCAATCACCCCAAATGTAATACACATAAAGAAGGTGTCCAGAGGGACTATAAAACCCAGCACGCAGAAAATGCCATGCAGCTTTCCATACCTGGAAACAGACCACTCCAGACCCTGTCTCTGAAGCATAACTCCATTGCCCCAGGCTGCCTTTCCATTCCTGGGAACATCCTATTCCTGACACGTTCCCCTGGAACATGACCCTTTCCCCTCTCCAAGGTCTTTCTCGTTTGGCGTCTCACTTGTCTAAATAAGCCTCCTGTATTCCCCATGTGTGCTTTCCATTTGAATGCTTTCCAAGCTGATATGCAAGGACTGAAGTTGTGTGGAATAATTTTAAAATCTTCCACCCAGTAAAGCATCATGGGATTAAGATCTTGAGGCTCCCGAGTAATGGAATGATCATCACCCACTTGCCAGAACTTCCTCGAGGGCCCTCTCTCAATGCATGGAGGTGACCCAACAAAGACCCAGAGCAGAGCAGGAGTGTGAGAGAAATTTCTCCTAGGTACAAGGAAGGCCGCAGGCACCATTCTAGGCCTTGGCTGGGTGCACTGTACCTGACCAATAAAGGCTGGGGGCAGCAGGGAAAGGAGAGATTTTTTCTGGATGTATAAATCAGCAGGCAGGAATGGAAAGCAGAGAACTCCCAGTGATCTAAAAAGTTGGCAGCCAAGTCGTAAAGCAGGAAAAGGCTCCCTGTAGTTCAGAAAGCTGGTGGCTGAGCTATAAAGTATAATAACAATGATTTCCAGAGTATGTGTGGTGATAAATTCTCAAAGCCTGCTGACGGGGAAGCCCCGAGCCCATCCTCAAAACACTTGACACCAGGGTAGGTGGGCTGGATGGAACCAAACCTGCAATAAGACCCAGACGCAGCTGAACCACAGACTCAATTGACTCAGACTCACATGCTGTCAACCTGAGAGAAGGAGGGTGATCCTTTCCTGGAGACAAGTCTTATTCACTTCAGTACCTACTATTCTTTCACATACAATGGTGAGCATGGAATCAAAAGTTGTAAGACCTATGATGATATAAGAAAATGACCTATATTCAAAATAGTAATCCATAGAAGCATTGCCACAGATGGCCCAGACATCACAATTAACAAAAAGGATTATACAATAACTCTCATTTTTAAAAAGGGAAAAAAAAATGTGTGAACAGATGGGGATATCAGCAGAGAAATAAAAGCTATAAAAAATGAAAATGCTAAAATGAAAACTACAATATCAGAAATACTGAATTCATTTTAGGTCCTAACAGCAGATGATACACAAAAGAAAAATAATGAATAATTTTTAAATAGTTCAATAAAATTATTCAAATTAAAATACAAAGGGAAAAAATAATAGAAAATGGAAAAGAGCACCAGAGACCTGTGAGACTATCTTAAATGGTGTAATAACAAGTAATTGGAGTCCCAAAATGTAAGGAGAAAGAGATTAGAAATACAGTGACAGAAGAAATATTTGAAAATATAATAACTAAAATGATTAAAGCTATACCCCAGCCTCAGCTACTTAGTGAGGCACTCCACAACTTAGTGAGACCCGGTTTCAAAATAAAGAATAAAAAATAGGGCTGGAGGTGTAGCTAGGAGGTAGAATGCCCCTGAGTTCAATCCCTAGTACCGCAAAAAAAAAAAAAGCTATACCCCAGAGATCCAAGAAAATCCATCAGATTTGCACCAAAGAAATGCTAAAAATTCCTTGGAATTACAAGGAAAGATATCAAATGGAAGCCTAGATCTTCAGGAAGAAATGAAGAACATCAAAATACATAAATATGTATATAAATACAAGATATCTTTGTGTGTGTATGTGTGTGTGAAATACAGTGAAGAAAAATGTGTATTTAAATTTCTTTTTTAAAAGCTAATTACAAAAATCAAAACTAGTAACTTTGTTTTCTGAGAGTTTTAAGTATATGGGAGCAAAATATAAAGTGGGCACATTGGTGCATGACTATAATCCTAGCTACTCAGGAAGCTGAGACAGGAGGGTGGCAAGTTCAAGGCCAGCCTCAGCAACATAGTGAAACCCTGTCTCAAAAATAAAATATAAAAAGGGCCAAGGATGTAGCTCAGAGATAGTCCCCCTGGGTTCAATCCCAGTACCACACACACAAAAAAATTTTTGTTCACATATATATGTATATATGTAACTATATGATTCAAGATAAACAAATATTGAGGGAGTATAAATGTAATTATTACCTTATAAGCTTCTTTCTTTGTTCATGAAATGGTACAGTGTTATTTGGAGACAGCCTCTGATAATTAAAGCTGCATATTATAATTGAGAGCAACCACCAAAAATATTACAAAAAGACAATAGAGAAGTTAGCATGAAATACTAAAATATACTTGCTTAACCCCAAAGAAAATAAAGGAAGAACAAAATATAGATGTGATAAATATAATCGTATTAATGACCAGATTAAATGTAAATGGACTAAACACTCTATGAAAATGTAGTCTTTAAGGGGCAGCTATGGCTATAGTAGGTCTCAGTGCTTCTCAAATTGTAACATACTTCCAAATGACCTGAAGATCAAATTCCTGGGTCCCATCCCCAGAGATTCAGTTCAGTGGGACATAAGTGGAGTTGAAGAATCTGCATTTCCAACAAGCTCCAGGGGTTACCGACCCTGCTGCCCTGTAGGCCACCCTCACTGGCCCTGGTGTGCATAGCTCCTGCTGGCACTTGATTAGCTAGCACTCAGAAATGTGGCCACACTCAACTCCACAAGTTTAGAAAATACAGTCTAATTGTATGCTAAGAAAGAAGAGGAAATGGGTTTGATGAACAGCTGCACAATCTCTCCCATATGCTTTAAAAAAAAAATCACTAAACTTATCCAGGCAACCAAGGAGCCAGGAAATCAAGAAACTTTAAAATGTATAAATTACAACTTCTTCTTCTAGTCGATCCACTATCCCCTGAATAAGATTTCTCATTCCAAGAATCAGTCAACTAAGAAAAGATCGATGGCTAAATTTTGAAATCCTGTCAGTATATCCTAACAAATTGAGTCTAACAGCAAGAAAGGAAAATTAAAGGCCCCAAAAACGCACACAAGAGTGTCTACACACAGAAACAGACAACATACAATATTAGTCAAGGAGACCACATTTGTGTACTGGTGTCTAGGCAAACCGATTCCTACAAATGGAAATGCTAATGGATCCTAAATGCTTGATAAAAATATTAGTAGTGCTGTAAGTACACTCATCTCTAGGAGTATATTTAATGCATATAACTTCCTGACCTTTAAGGTTTCACTTAGATTTTTAAAGATGCCCCCGAGAGTCCTTACTCTGTTCCCATTTAGCCATTGGTCATGGGATAACAATGCTCTGTGATATAAGTAATTGCTGAGAACAGTTATTGGCCCCTAGGGTTGCTTTCTTCCCTAGAAAGATTGTGTCTCCAGGATTGGAAGGACTTAGAGAGGTCGATTAGTTTCTTCTGGCCTCCAGGCTGGAATGTACTTAAAAGCTGTCCCAAAGAAACAGAAATCAGAACTTCATTCAGTTATCCCTTCCAATTTCCATCCACTCTCCCTAGCCAGGAATTCTGCCTTAGTTTAACCTAAGTACCTCGCATTGCAATTAATTTACGTCTCTCTCATTTTGTCCTCAGGGAAACAAGCAATATTTGGCCAACAGTACTCTAAGTTCAAGAGCCTTTCAAAGACTTAGACAGTCAATACATAAATTAACTTTACTAAGCACACTCTATGACTGCTTCACACTGGGGTCCTAGATAAAAGGTGGACAAGCCTATTGGCCAAGAAAGAGAACATTATTTGTGAGAAATAACGAGGTGCAATTATTTTCTAATAATATTTTTTGAAATCTATTTCATGGTTCCTCCTTAAGATAAACATCAGAATAAATACAGGATAAATACAGTGGGCAATAGGAAGTCCCTCTTCCTCTGAATCAACTAAAACTGGACTATGAGCATCTGGGGAGACATTCTCATAGCTGTCTGTAAGATAAGGCAATTAGAAAGCCACTCTCGGCCTCTCCCCATCCCAGTGCCATTCACCATTCAATGAGCACCATCTTTGGACAAGCATTGAGATAGGCGCTATAGCAGACACAAAGAAATGCCAGACTTGGTAACTGCCATTGTGGAAACTAAAAGAAACAGTTAATTTCAGGAAGAGAATTATATTGCCCTGCATGTCAAATCTTATTGATTGATGGTGGTTGTGCTAAGTTATATGTTGGGAATGTTGACGCTTGGTCTAAAATGGTTAAGTCCCAGGACTGCCAGCCATGGTGGCACATGCATAAAATCCCAGTACTTGGGAGGCTGAGACAGAAGGATCACAAGCTTAAGGACAGCCTCAGCAAATAGGGAAACCCTCAGCAACCTATGGAGACTCTGTTTCAAAACCAAAAATTTTAAAAAGAGATGAGGGTGGTAGCTCAGAGATAGAATGACCATAGGTTCAAACTCCAGTATGATTTTTAAAAAAAAGAAAGAAAAGAAGGTAGGCAGGCACCAGGACTAATAAGTAATGTTCCAGGACATGGAACATGGGGGTGGCAGTGTGGCAACATCTTTTTCAGATGTTTTCTACCCTGATCTCATATTTCAGACTGGGACTTTACGCAGATAAAGGAAGACTGCTTTCCTGACTCCAACTTTCTATTATCAAAGTCTCCTGAAGACAAAATTATATAAGACCCCAAGAAGAAGCCACAGGGCCCTCATGTACTTGGTGGGCTTGCTTTCATACTCCTCTCCTCATGCTCCCCAGAAAGAAAGAAAGCATTTTTTCTTACTTTTCTTTCTTCTCCCAAAAAGAGCATCTGAATTGCATAGAATCTTCTCTTTCCCCATTATGTTAGAAACTATGAAAGCAGGTACAAAGTGGAATTAGAGAAACAAACATTCTCAATATTCAAGGTGGGTTTTTTTTTCCCACTTAAAGTTTTCTCCCTTTGACACTACTCCCACAGAAGAGGCCCATGTGGCCCTCCCTTTAAAAGTGTGACCTGAAACTGAACAAACACATCTTTTTTGAGACAGCCTGACATTTTCAAAAGAGCTTTATTAAAAGCAGCAAAAAGAAAAAGAAATAATTACAGAAATACAGATGATGTAAAAATAGTTTGGTTTTCAAAGCACAGGTCTGTAATCCTAAGGATACTAGTAAAGCACAACTAAGAGTGAGGAGTCTGCAATTCCTTCAGCCTCGGATAACTCCCTTCCAGGCCTTGGATACCACCCCTCCTTCAGGAACCGTCTTGTCATCCTGACCTGGGAGCTAGTGCAAGGACAAATTCTGGCTCTCTTACAGTTCCTGCCACCCACCTAGTGTCTTTGTCCTGGATTTCAGATCTTAGCCACAAACCCACTTCCCAAAATTGCCCATGGCAGTGGTAACTAGTACTCACTATGATCTAATGAAGGATGCTATTTTTGCCCTAATATGATTTCACTGAATTCTGCAAAGAACAATGTTATTGAGTTATTCACCCATCTCCCAGCTCATACATAATAAAGACATTATCTTACTAACGTCCACCCCCTAGACTCTTAATATGTTCTAACTCATGCACCACAACTTGGCAAGTGAAGCTCTGATTTCGGGAGTCCTAGACAGATGCAGGTCTCAAGGGATAGAATACAGTGATCCATTAGCAATGTTTGCAAAGGGTATGGGAAATCCACTGGCATTATCTGCAGATGAATTTAGCAACCCTACCTGCATAATAACTACAATACTAATGCAGAGTTAGAAAATAAGAATCATTCTTTGGTGGCTAGGCCAAGAAGCATTATGTAGTGGTTATGAGAAAGCAACTCCAGCAACCATGGAGGGGTCGAAAGCCAAGGCCAAGGCTCTACATGACTGATTAGTTCACCTTTCTAATTAGCTGTAGGCCTATTCTATGACTCCTATTTTACTTTCTGCCAAAAAGTAAGTTCTCTTTAAGAAAAATGGAACCTGTTCTCACAATAGCTGCATTCATCCTCTGCCCCATGGATATGCTGGAAATTCAGCAGTGATAGCTTTCTTCAGAATATTTAGGCCCAAACTGCTGATACCAAGCAGCTTCCTTGGCCACCTAGCCCGACAGCTCCTCGGTAAAATTGAGAAAGGTGAATGGGTTACAAAATGAAATGGAATCCATTAGCAATTAGTTTTTTCCTAAGTTGTGTGTCTAAGATCCAAACTGACCATCATTTTATAGATTATAAAAATAGGTAAGCCAAGCCGGGCGTGGTGGCGCACGCTTGTAATCCCAGCATTCGGGAGGCTGAGACCGGAGGATCCGGGTTCGCGGCCAGCCTCAGGTACCTAGTGAGGCACTCCGCAACTTAGTGAGACTCGGTTTCAAAATAAAGAGTAAAAAATAGGGCTGGGGGTATAGCTCGAAGGTAGAACGCCTCTGAGTTCAATCCCCAGTACCGCAAAAAAAAAAAAAAAAATAGGTAAGCCAGGCATGAAGGTGCATACCCACAATCCCAGTAATATGGGAGGCTGAGACAAGAGGATCACAGGTTCCTGGCCAGCTCTGCAACTTAGTGAGGCCCTCAGCAACTTAGTGAGACCCTATTACAAAATTAAAAATAAAAACAACTAAGGGTATAGCTCAGAGGTAGAATGCCCTTGGGTTCAACCCCCAGTACCAAAAAAAAGAAAAAAATCAGGCAAGTAGTTTCACTCTAACAACAAATATCCAGGATTTTAAATGAAAGTCCTCTCACAATGGCATATAAAATATAAAAGCCAGGATCCTATGTCTAGTCCAGGCTTCTGCCTCTAACTTTGACTCCCATGCAGTATGAGGTAGGAGAAAATTACAGTCTTGGTATGTTTTATGCCCATGACAATTGTGTCAAGAAGGCTATAAGAAATGAGTTGAAAATTAGTAGTAGAGAGAAAAGGACAAAATGTTAACTTATTGTTAAAATTCTTAGGTAGCAAGAGAATATAAAATTATAAAGAATGAAGGGATATATTCTCCAATACTTCTAGTATATACTGAGGTCTTGTTAACACTTTTATGTTTTTCTTAAGAATGTGAAGATTTGGGGGATATGAAAATTTTTTTCCATTTATTCTACATGGCAGAAGACGAGCTATGTACAAAGCGATGGAGGAAACACTTATGATACAGAACCAAAGAAGTTTGCCTCACTAGTAAGGTGAATTCTCACTATTACTGGTAGAGGTGCTTTTGTGGAGGCATCATCAAAGATTTCAAAAATAAGGAAAATGAAATTGAAGTCAGTATTTTAATTAAAAATAATCAGAGAAGATATTGGTAAAGTCATTTTAAGAAAATAGAATAATATGAGCTATTCTCATCACATGTTGAATAATCTTTTTATTGTGATTTTGTTTCTTGGGTATTCTATAAAGGGTTGAAGTATGTCGCTGAAATGATATATCTTAACATCCTGTGCCTATGAATGTGGTCTTATTTAGAAACTTTCTTTTCAGATGCAATTAAAGATCTCAAGACAGTTATGGAGACTTCAGGAGTTCAGTACATGTCAGGCCAGTTACATTAGCAGAGGTCAGGGCAAGGCAATAGGAGAGGGGAGAGAGAGAGAGAGAGAGAGAGAGAGAGAGAGAGAGAGAGAGAGATAGCTCTGCTCTCACATCACAGAGGCCAGAAGCAAGAGAAAGCAAACAAGGGATTCCAAGACACAAGTACAGGGACCCACTTCCTCCGGTCACACCTGCCTGCCTAGGTTGCCACCCAGTAAATCCATTACAATGGATTTATCCACTGATGAGAATACAATCCTCATTAAATCAACTCCGAACATCAATACAGGAACTTTTTCAGGGACATTTCATATATAAACCATAACACCGCCCTCCTACTTCCAGGACTATAAAATTTGATCCTCTATGATTCTCAGGAAAGAGGGCATGCTGGGACACTGGAATTCTTGTCAGTTGCAGAACTAAGACCAAGGAAGGACAGTTTTTATGCCAAGTCTTTCCTACAAATTCTTCCTGAAATATCTGCAGGCCATTATGACTCACAAAGTGGAGTCATATAAGCATGAAAGAATCTTGGCTGCTCTGAATCACGCAGCATCCAAGGGTCATTATTCTGGACAATACACTGTACTCAGAGTAGGATCACCCTTCCCAAAGCAAGAGGAGAAGATTTCCTTTACAGGGGTCCAACCCATGGGTCTCTTCCAGATCTGTTATCCCCTTCCAGAAATTGTTTGAAATCATACATATCCTCTTTCATCCCTGTCTCAAGAGCCTGAATCTAATCCAAGTTTACTTCCCATCATTTTCAAACAACAACAAAATCTGGATCCCAAATAATTACCACTGAATATCATTTAGGAGGAAAAAAATAAAAAGTAAACACTCTTCAAATTGCGATCGGCTGCAATTTCCAGCTGAGGTAAACAAGCTTTGCAAACACAAACGTTTGCAGAAAATTCTTCCTGTGCTGGTAAAAACTGTTTTAAATTGATGCAGGTGGTCCTGGTGTGACTCCAGTTTAGCATTAGGGTATTCCCTTAAGGGCATGCTCCCTTCCTGCTACTTAACTGTTATTTTTGTCTACAAATTAATAGGCACTGTTAACCTGGAGTTGGGATTTAACTGGTGGATGGGGAATTGGGACCTCAGAGACTGCTGCACAAAGGAGAGAAGCTAGGTCCCTCCCTGAAGCACTTCCAGTTCCCTGTAATGACGCCTTAAGGTCAGAAATAAATGTCTTACCTTGCAAGGGAATTGGCCTGAAGGAAGAGCAAAGAAGAGCTCATTTAACTTACAGCAAACTGGCCAAAAGTGGTAGAAATGAGCAGAAGAAATGCCGGGTCCTGTCACCAGCCTTGCACTGCACTGCTACCCATTTAAAGCAGGGAACCTGAAGATGTCTGCCCACTGTCCTCATTCAATGGCATCATTCAACACCACCACGAACAAGGTCCCAGATAACTGTTGCACAAAGTGAAGGCAGCCAGATTCTCCCCCCCAAAGAGTGGCTAATGAGGTAACACTAGTCTAGACAATTTATTTAAAAGAAACATGAGTGCCGCACGTGTCAATAAGAGCAAAGTATTACTCTAAAGTAAGATGATTACTTTAGAGCTGAAAACAAGGCTGTTAACACTAAAGGTTCTGAATAGTCCTGCATTAGCAGGCATGCTTAGTCTGTGTTTGACTTAATAAAGGTAAATGTGATCCTTTGTCTTCTCAGTGGATTCCATTGAGTGTTTGGGAAATCCAAATGGCTCAAATTTAAACTACCGATTAAACTACCAATTAATGATTACTATCTATTATGATAGGCTATCCAGTACCCTTCACTTCTTTATAGAAACAATATCCCAGTTTGGTTCAGTGAAATACTCCTCCGTTCACTCTTGTTTGATGAAGTTTCCTTGTTAGTAATGCCACCCCTGGCCCTGCTAATGAGAACATAACATCTTTATCCACCCTCACAGGCCAGGATAAGTATTCCAATGAAAAACAATGTTTTTTGCTAGAAACATAGGGAGAGGGAGAGGGAGAGGGAGAGGGAGAGGAAGAGAGAGAGAGAGAGAGAGAGAGAGAGAGAGAGAGAGAGAGAAGGAAAAATGGAGACAGAGGCTCTATTCTGCTCTAGATTAGTCACAGCCAGGTCAACACCAACGGGGAGAGGCCTGAGCTGAGTGGCCACAGAATCAAGCCATGAGAATTCGAACTGAAGGATAAAAAGGGACCAGGGCCTGCCAATCATTTTTTACATCATTTAAGCCTGAATCCAGCCATGCCCAAGGGCAACATCCTCTAAACTTTTCAGTAACTTAAGTCAATAATTTCATTTGTTTGTTTCTTTAAACATGTTTGAGAAGGGCTTTTTGTTACTCTGCACTGAGATTATAAAGATTTATATAGGTATGTATCTACTATTGCAAAGTAATTCTAAAAATCCAAAACACACAGACTCTTCCCACAAGAAGTTTACATGCTAGTTAAAGTAATACATATCATTGTGTCCAGGAGTAAGTAGACATTTGTTGTTATGAATTAAATAACCTGATAATCTGATAAATGAGGTTACCAAGGTCCTGCTTTTAATTTTGGCTACTGATTACAAAAAAGGACCCATTAGGGCGATGATTTGAGAGTCTTGTGAGAGCCAATTTAGAGACCTTGAAACCTCCACCCACCACCATTTTTCGCTTTATTGTTGGGAGTGCCTGAAGCTGCAGTTTCTAAATTCTTCAGAGCAAAGAACTGACACTAAATTCTCAGCTACACAAAGCACAAAGACTGCCAGAGATGCTCTATAAATTACACACAGCAGCAGTGATGAGAGAAAAGGAGTTACAAAGAGATTGTGCTCATCAGAGCTTTATGAAGATTATGTTTCAAATTGAAACTAGAAAATCTGGGAAATAATTTGTACTACATAACACTAGAAAAATTGGGGGAGTTTAGGTCTGTGTTTCTAATATATAATGATTAAGCTAGGAATGGAAATAGAATCTTTATGATCTGGATCATTCTCCCTCAGCAAAATCGCACCTTATACTTATTTTTTAAAGTATATAGAAACGAATCCATAGGTTAAAAGCTGAAATCTTAAGCCGGGCATGGTGGCGCACGCTTGTAATCCCAGCATTCAGGAGGCTGAGACCAGAGGATCCGGGTTCACGGCCAGCCTCAGCTACCTAGTGAGACACTCTGCAACTTAGTGAGACTCGGTTTCAAAAAATAAAGAATAAAAAATAGGGCTGGGGGTATAGCTTGAAAGTAGAATGCCCCTGAGTTCAATCCCCAGTACTGCAAAAAAAAAAAAAAAAAAAAAGCTGAAATCTTTCCAAAGAGCCATTTCTTTCTTGTATGATCTATATATTTGGAAAAATCAGTATATAAACTAATATATTAAAATGGAAACTATGAAATATTTTGAAAAGTATTCAGAGTTTTGATGTTGTAATTCATAAAAAATACATAAAATTACAAAGAAGTAACATACTCTTCAAAGTTTGACAGGTACAGAAAATGACACAAGCAAAAGTAGAGGATCCAGAGAGAGATTTTCAGATGATAATCAAACAAATGTGAGATTCAGGCATAAACTAATTGACATTGCTATCTTCTAAAGGTTTCTCTATTTTCTTCCCTATTCTTTTCCCCAAAAAAAGGGGTTAAATGCTCTATATTATATACCCAATGGGCAGTTACATGTATCCTGTGAAGTGTCCAAGTTATCACTTCTTTTTGTGACACTGAATAAAGCAAGAAGAAAAAATTGATTGGATTTTAATGGCAGCCTTATGGAAATATAATTCACATGCAATTAAAGCTCATCATCTTAAGATTTACAATTCAGTGGATTCTACTATATTCAGTTTGCTAAAACTTAATCAGAAAATCTGTAAAGACTAGTATTTTTTTTATTTATTTATGCTCTACTTCTTATTACTTTCTTCCTCTGATTTGGATTGCATTTTCTTTTCTTTTTCTACTTTCTTAAGGTGATATTTCTTAAGAGCAAAATATCGCCTTAAGAGTATCATTGATTTGATATCTTTATTCATTTTAATATAGGTGGCTAAAGCTATAAATTTCATTTTAAGCATAAATTAAGCTATATCCCATAAGTTTTGCATGTCTGTTTTGGTTTTCATTCATCTCAAAGTATTATCTAATTTCCATTGTGATCTCTTCCTTGGCCCATTGGTTATTTAGACCCATTGTCTAGTATCTATAAACCTTCCAAATTTCTACCTGTTATTTATTTCTATTTTAGTTCCATTGTGATGATAGAATGCACCCTGTATGATTTTGATACTTTTCAATTTACTGAGACTTGTTTTATGGCCTAACATAGAGTCAATTTGTAAGACAGGTCCGTGTGTCCTTGAGACAAATGTCTTCTGTTGAGGGCAATGCTAAATAAATGTGCATTGGATCTGGTTGATTTATATTTTTGTTTAAGCCTTCTTTGATCTTAAGAGTGGCAGTCCTGACCTTTATAAAGAGTAGATTCTGAAAACCTCCAACTATTTCCAACTATTACTGTTAAAAATTTTTCTATTAATCTCTTCACTCCTGTCAGATTTTGCTTCATATATTTTAGGGGCTCTGTTATTGGGTGCATATACATTCATAATTGTTATATCTTCCTTACAGATTACCCCTTTACCATTGTAAAATGTCCTTTTTTTTTTTTTTTTTTTTTTTTTCGGTACTGGGGATTGAAGGAGTGAACTCAGGGGCATTCTACATCCGAGCTATATACCCCCAGCCCTATTTTTCATTCTTTATTTTGAAACAGGGTCTCACTAAGTTGGGGAGTGCCTCACTACG
The DNA here is from genome assembly GCA_004027655.1 of Graphiurus murinus. Lineage (NCBI taxonomy): Eukaryota > Metazoa > Chordata > Mammalia > Rodentia > Gliridae > Graphiurus > Graphiurus murinus. The sequence goes on along the minus strand of PVLC010000034.1, from coordinate 20,274 downwards.
TAGCTGAGGCTGGCAGCGAACCCGAATCCTCCAGTCTCAGCCTCCCAAATGCTAGGATTACAAGTATGCGCCACCATGCCCAGCCTAAAATGTCCTTTGTCTACATTAACACTTTTTTTTTTTACTTAAAGTATATTTCATCTAGTAATATTAACATTTTAGCCCTCTTTTAAGGACAGTGAACATAGTATATACTTTCCATCCTTTTACTTTCAACCTCTTTGTATCTTTGAGCCTAAACGTGTCTCTTCTAGACAGCATACACTTGGATCGTAGATTTTTAGTCCACTCCACCAATATCTTCCTTTTAATTGGAGAGTTTAATCCATTTATATTCAATGTAATTACTGATAGGGTAGGATTTATGTCTACCATTTGCTGGGGTTAGGGGGGTTCTATGTATCTTTTGTCTTTTTTGTTGATTTTATTTCTTTATTCCTCTATCACTGTCTTTTTTGTGTTAAATGTATATTTTCTTAGCTGTGAGTTTCTTGAGTTCTCTGTATATTCTAGATATTAGTCCTCTATCAGAGGAGTAGCTGGCAAAAACTTTCTCCCATTCTGTGGGCTCTCTGTTAATGTTCTTGATAGTTTCCTTTGCTGCACAGAACCTCTAGTTTAATGCAATCCCATGTGTTGATCTTCCTTTGAGTTACTTGTGCCTTTGGGGTCTTGTTGAGAAAGATTTTTTTACCTGTGCCTATGTGTTGAAGTGTTGTAGCTGCAAGGTCTCTGGCCTGACTTCCAGGTCTTTGATCCATCTTGAATTGACTTTTGTGTAGGGTAAGAAACTAGGGTTTATTTCCATTTTCCTGCATATGGCTAACCAGTTTTGCCAACACCATTTGTTGAAGAGGCTGTCTTTTTTCCAGTGTATGTTTTTGGCTCCTTTGTCAAAAATCAATTGACTATAAGTGTGTGGGTTTGTTTCTGAAACTCACAACTAAGAAAACAAATAACCCAGTCAAAAAAATGGGCAAAGGATCTAAATAGACAACCTTACAAAAGAAGAAGTACAAATGGCCAATAAATGTATGAGGAAATTGTAAACATCATTAGCAATCAGAGAGATGCAAATCAAACTACTTTGAGATTTCACCTAACCCCAATTAGAATGGCAGTCATCAAAAACGCAAACAACAACAAATGCTGATGAGGGTGTGAAGAAGTGGGAACCCTAATACATTGTTGGTGGGATTGCAGATTAGTGTAACCACTTTGGAAAATAGTATGGAGGATCCTCAGATGAATGGGAATGAACCTACCATATGATCCAGCAATACCACTTCTGGGTATCTACCCAAAAGAATGGAAACCAAATTATCAGACCAATGCATGTGTATCTATGTTTATAGCCCCAAAATTCACAATTGCCAAACTATGGAACCAGCCAAAATGTCCATCAACAGATGAAATTACAAAACTATGGGATATGTATACAATGGAATTTTACTCAGCCATAAAGAAGAACAAAATCATGTCATTTGAAGGGAAATGGATGGAACCAGAGTAAGATTAGTCAGTAACAAAAAGTAAAAAATTGCATAGTCTCCCTAATACGCAGAAGCTAGGGAGAAAGTGGGACATAAGAGGGACTCTAGACAAAGAAGGAGAAACCTTAGATGAGCAATGAAGGTGATTTAACTGAAGGAGATGGGGTGGAGGGGAGAAACACCCTAATGCACATGATGTACTTTCACAAACATATCAAAGTCAATCACTAAATTGAACTTGAGAAGGAGGGAGGAGGAAGGAGTGGGGCGAGAATTTGGGAAGGGTTAAATGAGTATGCCTTTAGGAGCTTGTACCTAACAAAGATGTATGATTACAATGCACCAATAAAAAAAATAAAAATAAAAAACTTCAAAATTCAGGAATATATAAAACATATTGAATATATTGTGTTATGCATATTTTTTGTTTCAATGCACAATATTTGAGAATGCTTTAACAAAATAAACACATTCTTTTTTTAAATGTATATTTTCTTATATATTATTCTATTTTCTTATTTCTTTTAATATATCTTAGGAGTTATTTTCTTTATAGTTTCTTCAAGGTTTATAAATAATATCTTAAAGCAATATAATCACATTAGTACTAATACAATTTCAAAAGTATGCAAAAACTTTGCTCCACTGTTTTTCAATTCCCTCTACCTTGCTTTGTACTATCATCACATGAATCATACCCTATCCATTATAAACTTATCAACACCATTTTACAAATATTTTTATGCAATTTTCTTTTAAGGAAATAGCATTAACTACAAAGAAAAAATACATTCAAACTCTTTTTTTTTTACATTCACCTGCATAGTTACCTTTACCAGGGCTCATGTTCCCTCATGCAGGTTCAAGTTAATGTATAGTGTTATTTCATTTCCTAGCTCAGTGTAGTGATGCCTGCCTGTAATCCCAGTACTTGGGAGGTTGAGACAAGAAGATTTCAGGCTCAAGGCCAACCTCAGCGACTTTCATTTCAATTTAAAGTACTTCCTTTGGTATTTCTTATGGGGCAGGACTGATGGCAATAATTCTGTTTTTGTTTTTTGGATGTGTTTTAATATAATGCCTTCTCTTTTGTATAGTAGTACTAGGGATTGAACCCAGGGGCATTCTACCTCCCCCAACCCCACCAGCCCTTTTTTATTTTTTTTTTGAAACAGGATCTCAATATCATCAAAATGCCCGTCCTCCCAAAACTGATCTACAAATTCAATGCAATACCCATGAAACTGCCAAGGACGCTCCTCACAGACATAGAAAAATCAGTCTTTAAATTCATCTGGAAAAACAAAAAGCCCAGGATAGCCAAAGTAGTTCTTAGCAATAAAAATCATGCAGGAGGCATCACAATACCTGACTTTAAACTCTACTACAAAGCCACAGTAATAAAAACAGCATGGTATTGCCACAAAAACATACACATAGACCAATGGAGCAGAATAGAAGACTCAGAAACAGACCCACAGACTTACAGTCAACTGATTTTTGACAAAGGAGCCAAAAATATACACTGGAAAAAGGATAGCCTCTTTAACAAATGGTGTTGGCAAAACTGGTTAACCATATGCAGGAAACTGGAAATAAACCCCACTTTCTCACCCTGCACAAGAGTCAAC
>PVLC010000034.1:0-17050 GCA_004027655.1 Graphiurus murinus | reverse complement strand
GCCGGGCGTGGTGGCGCACGCTTGTAATCCCAGCATTCAGGAGGCTGAGACCGGAGGATCCTGGTTGGCAGCCAGCCTCAGCTACCTAGTGAGGCACTCTGCAACTTAGTGAGACCTGGTTTCAAAATAAAGAAGAAAAAATAGGGCTGGGGGTAGAGCTTGGAGGTAGAATGCCTCTGAGTTCAATCCCCAGTACCACAAAAAAAAAAAAAAAAGACCCCAAAAGCACAAGCAGCTCAAAGGAAGATCAATATATGGGATTGCATTAAACTGAAGAGCTTCTGCACAGCAAAGGAAATTATCAAGAACCTCGACAGAGAGCCTACAAAGTGGGAGAAAATTTTTGCCAGTTACACTTCAGATAGAGGTCTAATATCCAGGATATACAAAGAACTCAAGAAAATCGCAACTAAGAAAGCAAATAACCCAATCAAAAAATGGGCAAAGGATCTAAATAGACACTTCACAAAAGAAGAAACACAAATGGCCAATAAATGTATGAAGAAATGTTCCACATCATTGGCAATCAGGGAGATGCAAATCAAAACTACCCTGAGATTTCACCTAACTCCAGTCAGAATGGCAATCATAAAAACATGAACAACAACACCTGCTGGCGAGGGTGTGGAGAAGTGGGAACCTTAATGCATTGTTGGTGGGAGTGCAAACTTGTGCAACCACTTTGGAAAACAGTATGGAGGATCCTCAGATGAATGGGAGTGAACCTACCATATGACCCAGCAATACCACTACTGGGTATATACCCAAAAGAATGGAAACCAAACTATCAGAATGATGCATGTGTGTCTATGTTTATAGCTGCACAATTCACAATAGCCAAACTATGGAAGCAGCCAAGATGTCCATCCACAGATGAATGGATTACAAAACTATGGGATTTGTACACAATGGAATTTTACTCAGCCATAAAGAAAAACAAAATCATGTTCTTTGCAGGGAAATGGATGCAACTGGAAAACATTATGTTAAGTGAGATTAGTCAGTCACAAAGAGTAAAAAAGCATATGTTCTCCCTAATATGCGGATGCTAGGGAGAAGATGGGGCATAGGAGGGTCTCCAGATGAAAAGGAGAGATCCTCGATAAGCAAAGAAGTTGATTTAATTGTAGTGGATGCATGGGGCAGAGGGACACCCTAAGGCACATGATGTACTTACACAATCATATCAAAGTCACTCACTGAACTGAACCTGAGGGGGAGGGAGGGGGAGGGAGGGAACGGGGTGGGAATTGGGGAAGGGGTCAAATGAGAATTGTGTGCAAATATGTTGTTAACAACTTGTACTTAACAAAAATGTATGCTATATTGCACGAATTACTAATAAACAAAAAAAAAAAAAAAGAAAGAAACAAGATCTCACTAGGCTGTTGAGAGTCTTGCTACACTGCTGAGTCTATCCTCGGAACTGCAAGTCTCCTTTCTCAGCCTCCAATATTGGGATTACAGGTGTGTGCCACCATGCCCAGCTCTCCTTTATTTTTGAAGAATAGTTTTCTGAATATAGAATTCTTGGCTGACAGGTCATTTTCTTTCAGTAGTTTAACTATGTCATCTTACTGCCCTTTGACCTCCATAATGAGAGGTCAGTTGCTACTTTTATAGAGACTCTCTTGTATATAGGTCACCTTTGTCTTGATTTTTTCAAAATTCCTTGTCTTTATCTTAAGACATTTTGATTATCACATTTTGACGTGGATCTCTTTGAGTTTAACCTTAGAGTTTCTTGAGCTTCTTGGATTATTTTTATCAAGCTTGTAAGGTTTGGGCTATTATTTATTCAAATACTCTTTCTCCCTCTTTTCAAATTTTGTTGAAAATTTAATATTTAGGTAGTGTAATGTGTCAATTTTAGTTCTTGAATTCTCACTCCAGGGTTTGCTGTTCTTTTTAATGATGCTTCTATTGCTGCTTGTTGGTTTAGTGACTTTTCTGAACTAATTCTCTAAAGTCTGTGTTCTTTTTCCTGCACATCCAATGAAATCCCTGCTTGGTTAGCTTAGTGATCAGCTAATTATTAAACATGTTACCTTAGCTATTTGAAATAAATACATATCCTAATCTTTGCCTAAGAGCCCTGTGAGTATGTGTGTATTGGGACGTACACTCGATGTCTCTAAAGGCAATGTGTGACTATTCTTCAGCCTTCATTTCCTTCCTGTACAGAGCTCCAACTTTAGCCAGAGGTGATAGCAGTTCAGAGTCCTCCTAGGTCTTTCCTGAGCATGCCTTCTAGATTGCATGAGTAAACTTTTGTGTTCAGCCTTTTGTTAGGCTGAGACACCACCTCAGGCAACAATGATGTTAAACAGTTGTCACTAATCATTTTCCAACAAACAGCAGATAGGGTTGCCTGTACAGACTGAGTACTGAGTCCAGTCAAATGTCTTAAGAATGGTGTATTTCTGCCAATTGCCAGACAGTGTAATTATCCAAAAATAGAATTTTGAAGGAACTCCTGATCTATTTGCCTTCTCCGGTGGCCACTCAGATATCATAGTTGCAAGGCTATTGATTTCCAAGGCTACTACAAGGCTGGGGAGCAAGGATAGAATTAGGGCAAACTAAAACACCACAAGATGCTGTTTTTCCCCAAATTCAATTATGTTTCTTGAACAAACTTGCTTTACGTTGCTACAAGCCTTTAGTTAATCTTCAGAGTTCTGAAACAGTTGATTTTGACAGTCTTCCCAGGGTTTTTATTGCCTGCATGGAAGTGTAGATTTTTGGTGGCTCTAACGCTGCCATTGTCAGAGTCAGATCTAGTTTAGTAGAAAATAAAATTGTAGAAAGAAATATTGTAGCAAATAAAATTGAATAGAAAATATAAATTACATAATAAAATATAATAGAGATAAATAAATAATACTACATTGTTGACATTATTTTCTGCCTTCAGCATTTCTAAATTTTGCTCTGCATGAATGTACCAAATATTTAGGTGGTGCCAAACATCACATTCTACAGATAACTGACAGATATTGTGTCTGTGATTCTCAAATATGAGCACATATGGTTCTATCAATAAATAAAGAATGTTTTATTACAATAGAATAATAAAAATAAAATCTAAAATGGCTTAGCCCCCAAGTTTTACATCTCATTCATAGCATGTATCTAGTAGTGGAGTGAGGTAGACAGACCTCTGATAATCACTCAGCAATCTAGGCTGATGGAGGCTTCATCTTGACAAGTGAGTTCATTATTAACATTAACAAGGAAGGGACTCTCCCATTAGGTCTTAAAGCTTCTACCCAGAAATGACATTACTGCTCAGGTTTCATTGGCCAGAAGAAGTCACATGGTCATGCCTAATTCTAAATGAATCAGAGAGGTAAAATTTCATCATGTAACTACAAGGAGAGAAGAGCTAGAATATTTGTGAACAGCTAAACTGTCTACTGCAGTGAGCCTTATCATTTGAGTCTTTATTATAGTCATTCTTAATTTAATACAAACTATTTAGAGCCAAGTATATACAGTATGTCATTTTCCAGAAGGCTGTTTAGCAATTGAACACATTAAAAAACTGCCTAGTTAGGTATTAAATTCCAATCACCACTCAACTTATTTCCCTAGATAAGTCTGATCAAATAAATTCCACTGGGAAAATTCTGTGTTTCCATGGTAGAGTTGACAATGATAACTCCAGGAATATTATACTCCATAATATCATTTAGTTAAATAAAATATTTAGAGGCAGAGATTCAGTATCATTCTTAATATACATTCCTTCATCCAATAGACAATTATTAGCCAGCATTACAAATCTACTTCTTTTTATTTAACAAATATTCAGTAGCAAGCTATTATTTGTCAGACTCAGGCCTACAAACATGAATTAGCACTGGCAATGTACTAGAAACAAAAACTGCAAAGACGAACTCCATCCAATCTCTATCCTAAAAAGAGTACTCAGACTAGCAGAGGTTGTGATCATGTGATTTACCAACTATAATGGAAGCGTGGTATTTCACAGTCAGAAATTCTCAGTAAAACTGGAAAGCTTCAAATTCTCTGCCCTCCTCTCATTTCTACCAAAACTACCGTGGAAAAAATAAACATTTGGGTGAGATGAAGTAATTTCTTGCCCATTTTCTACATCAATTCCCAAATTAGTGTATTACAGAATTATCCCAAAAAACTGCTAGCAATGCAGATGTCCAGTGCCTGTCTCAATGGTTCAGAATCAGTTGGTGTGGCCCACACCATCAGAGCCTCCCCCATATATTCTTCCTGTTATGTAGTCTGTTGTTACTTCCCCAAAAATGTATACATTGCAGTTCTAACTTCCAGTGCCTCAGTATGTGACCTTGTTTGGAAATAGAGTTGGTACAGATATAACTAGTTAAGATGACTTAGGATTAGGAGTAGTCTTTTAAACCAATTTAACTGTTATCCTTATATAGTACAGTGTTCCCATTGCCATAACAAAATACCATGGACTGAGTAGTTTAAACAGTTTTGGATGCTGGAAGTCCAAGATTACTATGTCAGCAGGTGTGGCTTCCTCTGAGGCTTCTCCTCTTGGTTTGCAGATGGTCTCTTTCTCACTGTGTCCTCATATGGCCTTCTCTCTGAGTAGACACATTCCTGGTATCTTTTTTATGTCCAGATTTCCTCACCATACAAGAACTTCAGTTATATTGGATTAGGACTCAACCTAACGAGCTCATTTAAACTTAATCGCCTTGTTAAAAGCCCTATTTCCAAATATCATATTCTAAAGGACCAAGGAGGAGATAGAGCTCCAACATAAATTACAGTTTGTACACTCTATAAGAAGGAAAAAATTGGACACAGGGGAGAAGGCCATGTGAAGATGAAGGCAGAGATCTGATGATATAGCAAAAGGCAAGGAACACCAAAGATTGCCATCAAATCACCAGAAGCTAGGTGAGAGGCATGAACAGATTCCCTCCCACAACCCTCAAAAGGAACCAAGCCTGCAATACCTTGATCTTGGATTTACAGTTTCCAGAACTGTGAGACTATGCATTTTTGTTGTTTAGGCTACCTGGTTAGTGGTACTTTGTACAGCAATCCTGACAAACTGATACACTTCCCTTCCCCCTCCCCCATGATAAATGCTGCTGGAGGTCCTGAATTTCTTTGCCTGAGAGCTTTCTCTGGATGCCAGAGTTTGCTTTGCCCACTTGTATATCAGATCCTATTAATTCCTGAAGCCAATTGCAACTAAGGAGTGAGTGATGGATTGGTGTGTAAATGCCACAGATCCCTGGCACCTCGGGGGTGGTAAGTAGACCCTTGCCCAGAGTCATTCCAGGGTATTAATTTCCAGTTGACCCCAGTGGTGGTGACTTAATAACACACCAATTGTGAGTATCTGCCCTGTATTCCCTGCCCTCTTCCCCAGTCCTTTGCCAGCGTTCCCTTCTACCCCTGCCTCATCCAATCCTTGAAGTCACCCTTGAAGGCAGAGTATTTCAGGGGTTCCAAAGTGCTATCCCTGAGACCAGTTAAAGCAACCCAGGTCTACATGGTTACCTCATGTTGGTTTCTCTTTGTCACAAGCATTAGACTGAGTTATACTTTTATGAGACTGTGTGTGTGTGTGTGTGTGTGTGTGTGTGTGTGTGTGTATGTGTGGTAGTGGAGATTGAACTGAGGGGCATTCTACCTGTGAGCCACACCTCCAGCTCTTTCCATTTTTCACTTTCAAATGGCGCTTTGCTAAATTGCTAAGGCTAAGCTCGAACCTGCAATCTTCTTGTCTCAGCCTCCAAAATACTGAGATTATGGTGTGAGCCACCATACCTGGCTATGTGGCTCTCTTAATCAACATAAATGAAATCACTACTAAAAAAAACTTCTAAATTTATCATAAAACTCTTACTATATACATATATGTAAAACTCTTACTCTGTGTGTGTGTCTGTGTGTGTGTGTGCGTGCATGTGTGTGTGTGTGTGTATAAAAGATCTCTCCCAAGAATTGTTTTTCTGTAAGAATTTTATACCAGGAAAAATGAAGCCTCTTCTAAGGAGTCAGGATACTCAACTGTGATGATGAAATGTATACATTTGCACTTTTCTCCCTATTGCCCGGGTGATCAGGAAGCTCTAAGACAAATCAGAATGCTCAGTCACTATAATTACTGAGCTGACATTCATATCATACTTGACTCTCATTTTTTTGCATGCCCTTACATTTCAATTCTACATACATTTCCTTTTGGAAAGAGTCAAGGGAGAAGAAATAAAGCAAAGTTTAGAGTATGAACAAGGAATAATAAAATTTCCAAAGGTTACCAAAGCCCCAAGCCAAACAGCTTCTCCTTTACATTTTCTCTAACGAACTTTCTCCAAGGAAATTTTATGTGAAGCCTTTCACTGGCAGAGGAACCCTAGATGATAGCGACTCTGAGCAAAAATGATTCATGGCATTTGACCTGAGCCCAATGACACTCACTTGGCCTCTAAATCTGAATAAAACTTATGCTAAAAAATATCCATTCAGGGAAGAAAAAGATCAACTCAGTCAATAAGATCCCCAAAGGGAAGTGTTATATTTGCTGCAGAGTTGGTGGTGGGGAAAGAAAGTAACTATGCACATTTCCTCTTGGAAAACTCCTGTTGAGAAGACAAGAATTTTATTTTCAATTCAGTTAAATACCAAAGCAACCCACTTCAGAGAAGTTCAGTTTTATCTACTGAGTCAGACTCCCTGAGCCCAAATTTCTGCCTGCCCCACAGGGGCTTTGAGGAAACCCTCAGACTAGTTTACTGTGCAAGAGAACATGTTGGACAAAACATCTTAATTTTTAAAGTGACATCCTCATGAGATAGGTGGGAAGGAAAGTGATTTTTATTTCACAGGTGGCAAAAAAGGTCACTGTGTTGGTCAGCTTTGCATCCCTGTAACAAATCACCTGAGATAATCAATTTATAAGGGAGAAAGGTTTATTTTGGTTCATGGCTTTAAAGGTTTCTGTCCATGGCCACATGTCCCTGTTACCTTTGGGCCTGTAGCAAGGTAGTATATCATCGTAGGGAACATGTGGCAGGAGACTGGTCAACTCGCTGTGGCAGAGAAGCAGGGAAGAGAAGAGAAGGAGGGGCCAGGGGCCGGTATCCCCTTCAAAGACACAACTGCAACGACCTAACATCCTTCCACTGGGTCCCACCTCTTAAAAGTTCCACTACCTCCAATAGCTCCACAGACTGGCCACCACACCTTTAAACACGTGGGCCTTTAGGGGACACTTAGCCAAACCACAGCAGGCACAGAAAGACTGACTTATCTGAGGTCCTCCATTACAAACAACTTGGACTAGCTACTGCCCATCGCCACCCAAAAAACTGCACTTGAGTTTACATCAGTGCCATCTGCACCACCCCTGGGGCTAGAATTCTGAGTCAAGCACAACCCCTCCTGCTCCTGCTCCTGCTCCTGTTCCTGCTCTTTCCCATGTGAGTTGTCACAGTTGCTACTGATTCCTCCTCTCTGTCTTCATGACCATGACCTTGATTTCTCCTTGTCTTTCATCAGGATATTCAGCCAATTGGTTTCCAATCCATCATACTCTGAGACCACACTGTCCCAGATTCTGAGCTAAGGGACTAAGAAGTCATGTTAAAGGAAGGAAGAGAGTGTGTCTCCCCCACCCTTAAGGAGCTGACAGTCTTGAAGGAAAGACAGAGAGAAAAAACTCCAGGGTGCAAAGGTGCTATAATAGAGGTCAGAAGAGGGGGACATGGATCCACAGAGGACAGGCATTCATTAGTGCATTCGTTTAACAAACACTGGAACAAATGTCGAACAAATCATGTGCCAGACACTGGGCCAGATACTGGAGGTCATCTGTGAACAAAACCATTAAAGAGCTTCTACTTGTGGAGCTTGTACCTTCATGGAAAAGACGGACAAAAATATCATGTCAATGATAACAACATAAGAGAGAAAGAGTGTGTATCAAGTAACATTAATGGCTCTAAAGAAGAATGAAGCCAGAGGGATATCATTGAAGGTCCTGCTATACACAGAGTGATCAAAGAAAGCCTCTTGGAACAGATGCCTTCAGAGTTGAGACTTCAAGGAGTATCTAAACAATGGCTTGTAGGAATAGTGAATGTCAAGGCCACCAACCCTGCAAAGGTACATTTCCCTCTTGCCAGAGCCCAACAAGGACTTCACAGAGAAGATGAAGTGCAAACTGGCTTCAAGTATGAACGAGTCACCAGATGGAAAAGGAGAAAGTGCATATCCCAGCCAAGGGCACAGGCAGGCAGAGCACCAAGCCAGGAAAAGGGAAGGTTCATTCTGGGATCTCCATGTAGTTAGAAACAACTGGCCACCAAACAATTCTGGTCTGAGCCACCAGTTTCCTGCTCCCTGGACACTCCAAGCACCTTGCTTCATCTTTACTCAATTTGAGCTGTCTCTCCATACAGGCATTTCACCAAGAAAAGCCCTAGTGATCAGTGGCTCCGAGTAAAACCTGGCCCAGCCAGCTACATGCTGGAGTGGCCTGAGGGTCTCTGTAGGAGGTAAGGGGGTGGGCAAATCCTTGGCCTATGCTACAGCTCCCAAGGAGGTGCCTGGCAGCCTCAGGGGTGGATGTCCACCTTGTGCAGCATCAGCTCAGGAATAGGCTTGGGCAATGTTCTGCTTCACTGACCTTTTTGTAACAATAAGCACTGCCTTGGTTTCCCCATCTGTTATATATGGACCAATAGTTTATGCCCCTGCATACCCTACATTTCAGAGCCCAGTAAGATTAATTAAGCATAGCCTAGAAAGCCTGGTGAATTCCTCCAAGCATAGCCTTATGTAAATAAGAGATTAAGCCTTGGGCTGCAGGCAGAGGACTGGTTTTCATTTCTACATCAGCGCTCTTTATTTTTTGCTGCGGAAGCAATTTCATCACACCAGAATTCACAACTGGAGGGGGGAAAATTCCCAATTTTACTTTCCTATAATCCAGAAACATATGGCCCATGGATTTATCACAGAGGAAGCCAGAAGGGGCCAGGTGAAGCGTCACCAGGCAGAAGGAGCGCAGCATGGGGGAAGTGCTACCAGAAACAGCATTAAAAGAAAGAAGTAATTAGGCCAGACTGAAGGAGGAGTGGGGAGAGAAAGTAGGATGCAAGGAGAGGCAGACAGCCACCCTTACAGCACACTCACCCCAGGAACAGGGGCCTGCGAAAGCACCCATAGAAAATAGCTGCTGATCGATCACCTCATCTCATAAACCAAATACAGTTGTCCCTCAGTGTCCTCAAGGTCAGAAGGGTTGTTCCCAAGGACTCTGTCTCCCAACACACACCCCAAAATCCACAAATGCTCAAGTCCCTTATATAAAATAGTATTTACATATGCATATAAAATAGTATTTACATATGCCCTATACTCTGTGTGTGTGTATGTGTAATTTTTTTTTTTTTTTTTTTTTTGGTACTGGGAATTGAATACAGGGATACTTCACCACTGAGCTAAGTCTCCAGTCCTTTATATTTTTATTTCAAGACAGGGTCTCGATAAGTTTCCCAGGCTGGCCTCAAACTAACAATCCTCCTGCCTCAGCTTCCAGAGTCGCTAGGATTGTAGGCATGGGCCACCATCTCTGGCAAACAATGTGTTTACATTGTTGTTGTTGATTTGGGCTCTACTGGGGATTAAATCCAGGGATTTGTGCATGCCAAGCAAGCACTCTACCACAGAGCTATATCCCAGCCCCTTCCCATATGTTTTAAATAACCTCTAGGTCTAATACCTAATACAATGTAAATGCTATGTAAATTGTTGCTATATTATATTGTTTAGGGAATACTGATAAGAAAAACAATAGTCTGAACATATTCAATATACATGCAATTTAAAAAAAAATATTTCCAATTAATAAAAAAGACATACTAATCATACCAACAAAAATAAATAAATTTTAAAAATATTTTCAGTTTGAGCTTACTTGAATTCAAAGAAGAGGAACCCATATGTAAAGGACTGGCAGACTTCTATTCTGTTTCCTCCTTCCATCAAAGGAATCCCAAATCCCTATCATTCTGCCGAGAACGTGGGTGTCATTCTAGACTCTCCTTTTTGCCTCACAATCTGATCAGTCACCAAGTGAGGGAGCTTGGGAGACACGAGGCAGCCTTAAAGACAGCCCTTATCCAGCAAACAGGAGTCTCCTGCCCACGTAGTTAAAGCCAGACCCATCAGCCTCCTGGAATGAGGTTTCTCACCAGAGAGCACCCATCTGCAGTTGGTACTTGTTTCCAGCCCCTGACCAAGCTCCCCACCCCTCAGATGCTGTTGCATGACCCTTGAACTCTCAGCCAGGAACTAAATCCCACTGATGCATTTCTGACACTGACCCTGTTTTTAGTCCTGGTACATCTCATGTTGAGAGAGGCACACGAGACTGTCCAGGGACCACTGGCTTCACAAGTATAACGCTCCTGCAGTGTGTCACACACTGTTCTGAGTACCTGGGGCACAGGTGTACAAGAAGAGGAAGATTCCTACTGGCAGGTAGCTTAGCCCTGTAAACAGATAAATATCAATAGGACAGAGGTGGTCAAGGGGTCATCTGGACAACTTAAGATAGGTTATACTAGTTAACTTCTCATCACTGCGGCCAAGATGCCTGACAAGAACAACTTATAGGGGGAAAGATTTATACTGGCTCATCATTTCAGAGGTTGCAGTCCATGGTCGACTGGCTCCAAAGCTTTGTGCCTGAAGGGAAGCCGAACATCATGGTGGAAGGGTGTGGTGAAGGAAAACTGCTCAGTTCAAGGCAGGAAACAGAGGAGGGGAGGGGACAAGAAATGCCCTTCCAGGGCAAACCTCCAACTATGCCCCACTTCCCACACCTCCACCACCCCCATGAACCCATCAATGCATTAGTCAACCGAAGAAGCCCAAGCCCTCATGATCCAGTCACTTCCCAAAAGTCCCAACTCTGAACATTGCTGGATCAGGAACCAAGCCCTGAACATGGAAGCTTTTGGAGGACAATTCATATCCACACCATAGTGTGGGTGGTCAAGGAAGACCTCTCAGAGGAGGTGCTATTTAAAAGATGGGAAAGAACCAGCCATGCAGAGATGTAGGGAAGAGTTGGAACATTGGGAGAACAGCCTGGGGTAGGATTGACCTGTATTAGAAAAGCAAAGGGAGCCGGGCGTGGTGGTGCATGCTTGTAATCCCACTACTGGAGGCTGAGACTGGAGGGTCAGGGTTCGCAGCCAGCCTTACCTACTTAGTGAGGCCTTCTGCAACCTAGTGAGACCCTGTTTTAAAATAAAGAATAAAAAATAGGGCTGGGGGTGTAGCTCAGAGGGAGAATGCCCCTGGGTTCAGCCCCCAGTACCACAAGAGAGAGAAAGAGAGAGAAAGAAGAGAGAGAGAAGAGAGAGAGAGAGAGAAGAGAGAGAGAGAGAAGAGAGAGAGAGAGAGAGAGAGAGAGAGAGAGAGAGAGAGAGAGAGAGAGAGAGAGAGGACTTTGTGTGACAGAAACAGAGGAAACTGAGAGGAGAGCAGAGATCCTTTCCTGAAATCTGTTCCTCAGGCAGCAGATATTCATGGCCCTTGCCAGTTATAGGTGAAAAAGAAAGGCACTCAAAGAATTACAGCACAAGAGTGATTTGTTCTGACTTGAATTCATGTGTAGACATCACTGTGACTGCCCTGTAGAGGGTCTGGTAAAGGCAGAGAAGCCCAGTGGGATGCAGTCATTAGGGTCCCCAGAAGAGCACATGATGGCTTAGGTGATGGGCTAACCGTGGAGATGGGGGTCCCTCCTGCCATTCATCCACACTGCATGCACCCGCCTTCCTGGAGACCCTTCCCGCCCCTTGCCTAGACGATGACAGTAACCTCTGGGTTCTTTATCCTTCTTCCCCAATCACTCCCACATCAAACAAGCTCTAAACACCACAGCCTGGTAATGCATCCTAAATCACAGCTGTGAAGTCACAGCTAGACGTCTGTAGAACCCCAGACTCCCTGCATCCTTAATTGCATATCCCTGGGACCTAATTTGGTTTAATGAGAGGCACATGGCTGTCGACAGGGTGGGGATCCCCCGAAGGCTATTGCTTCTCTGATATAAGCAATAACAGACTCAGCTGGCACACAACCTTGGCTCGGTTGGTGCCTGTGGGGCGGATGCCATGGTGGAGATAGGGTAGCTACATGTGAAAGAGGGTGGCGCTGGAAGGCACCCAGCTCCTGCCAGCATCTTCCAGCCCCCAGATAGCCTACTTCTGAAGTCTTTGTTAACTGAGGAAAATAAACTTCTATTTGATTAAGCCACTGTAGTAGAGTTCCTATTAAAAGCAGCTGAAAACATTTTCTCGCCAAAGCAAAGAGCTAAGGGAATTAATTCACCTACAGCAATAGAAGCTGTTAGCTCCAAGCATATTGCTCCTAAAACCAAGAATCAGGTTCCGATGACAGGAAGGTCACTATCATGAACATGTTTTCAGTAATACAAACGCTTGGTTTCTGTGGGATAACTGCTGGGAACCAAGGTCTCTATAGAGGCAGATGTGCTAATGGAAGAAAACTGAGCCAAAGCCAAGTGACTCAGCTCACCAGAGGGCTCCCTTCTGGATACCCTTGGATTCGGCGCATCTGAAGCCACTAGAGAGGTCTCAGAATGTGAGAAGTCTTCTAAGACTAGCACGTTCATGGACTGCAGTGAGTTGGAAGATCAGAGAAGACCTAGAACGCAGAGACAAGGCATCCTCCAAGGTCTGAAAGTGGCTCAGAGGCAGGGCCAGGACTGGCAAGGGAGGGAGGTTGCCCATCAGGCTAAAATATAGCACTTTAGGCCCTGAGTGTTGGTCCAAATGGAAGGCAGGCAACACCCAAGAGGCCTGAGAGGTAGGAAGATTGCCCAGATGTAGAAAGGCTTCACCAGGGAGCTTGTAAAACAGATTCTAAGTCAGCCGGTCTGGGTGAGGCCAGGGAGTCTGCACTTGTGATACTGATGCTGCTTCACTCATGGCCACACGGAAAAACAAGAAGGTAGAACACAGAACAGGAAGCATGTCTTATGGAATTATGGGAAGGTGCTGGGAGGCCATGTCTGTGTGTGAGTGCATGCATGCATGCGTGCATGTGTATATGTGCATGTGTGTTATATCTTTTTTTCAGTAGGGATCAGTAAGGAGTAGGAATCGGATGTGTCAGAAATAGTGAAGTTCTAAGTCCTAGAAGATGTAGGAGTCCCCTGCCCCCACTCTGTTCTTGGTTTCACTCTCTGTGATTTCAGTTACCAGAGATCAACCATTATCCAAAAATATTACACAAAAAAACGCCAGAAGTAAGCAATTCATAAGTTTCAAATTGAGCACTATTCTGAGTAGCATGATGAAATCTCACACCCTCCTGGTCCATCCCACCTGCGACATGAATCATTCCTTGCTGTATATGCTACCCACCTCGTGGTTGCTGTGTGCCCATCCTGGCTATCAGACCACTCATTACCTCATGAGTTTCATATTCTCTGCATTCAAGAAATCTTTATTTTACTTAATAATGGCTCCGGCGCATAAGAGTAGTGATGCTGACAATTTGGATATACTAATGGGAAGCAGAAAGGGCTTCCTTGAATTGAAAAGGTGGGAGTCCTCAGCCATCACTGCAGCTGTGAATACTGCAGCCAGTGACTGGGGATGGTACTCTGTTCAGAGCCACAGTCCCTGTGTCTGCAAGGCATAGCCGGACCCAAAAGGCTTCTCCCTGCTCCCTATAAAACCAGAATGACTGACTGCTTGGATTAAGTAAACTCCTTAGAGTTCTTGGACTTGACATAGGTAAAAAAAAAAAAAAAAAAAAAAAAAATCCCAGGAAGTTTAATACATTTCTGCAATAGCAAGCTGATGCTCACTCAAACCATGCTATTTAAATATAAAAAGAGATTTGACCTCAGTTTGAATTCTAAGCCAGTAAAGCCACACAGATTGCTTACCTTTAAGATCAGGGAAAACAATAATGCTATTTTCATTTGAAAGAAAGTGAAAGTGCAGAAAGGGCCTGGCCTCCTGAAAATTGTTCCAGATTGACTCAAAACCAAGCATGCCCACACTTCTTCAAAAGTTAACCTGTTCCAGCCCCTCAAGCACTCAGAGGCACAAGAAGGCTCATATTTGCTGTTAAATGTAAAGGGGGGAGGGGAGTAGAGAAAGAAAACTGGATTTAAGGAAGTGTAAACACATCCACTGGAGTGGATTTGTTCTCTGCTCTGTCAATCTCACCTGCAATTATGCGAAGATGCCCTGGTCTCTTCCATTAGTGCTCATTTAAACTGCACCAAGACCGGATTTGAGTAATTAGGGCATAAGAACAGTGCTTTTTAATGGGTCAGGAGTGGAGACAGAACACACAGCAGAGAAAAGAGCCCAAAGCTCACAATCAAAACTGAATGTCCTGTGGAGATGTTTCCTTTCTCAAATGTTTTGTTTTGTTTTTTCTTGTCTCAAATTCATATGTCTTCAATTTGAGGTCGAGAGAGTAAATATAGGCTTGGGTCCCTGAAAGGAGCCCGTGAAAACGGGTGTTTCCCCCCACCTCCTGTACACCACCGCGACAGGTCCAGGCTTGCTGGCAATAGCCCCACCTCCATCCTTAGAGTACCAGAACATCAGCCCAGCAAGGCCAGGAGACCGCACCTGGAGCCTTCTCCATATTTGTCCAACATATGCTACCGACCATGTTGAGGCTTTGGCTGGTTTCTCAGGAGGCCTTTGTGAAAATGTCTCCTTTTTGTTCTTCCCCCTTCTCAGTGGCACAAATCTACCTTCATTCCTGTCAGTGGAAGGCTCTGATAAAGAGGGGAAACTGTTTAACGTTGGTATGATATAGACAAGGAAAGGTTGCGGGAGGTTTCTGAAGCAATGTACTGAAAATATAAACTGGCTGTTTTCATTTTTTTTTTTTTAATTTCTGAGTTTGTTTCTTGTTTCCTTTCATTTTGGTCTGGGTAGGCAGTTAAGGATCTAGGAACTTGCAAAGTCTCAAATCAGTTTGTTCCTGTGTTGCTTTCTCATATCCTTGCTCATTGCTGCTTGGGGTTCTGGAGTTCAATTGCTGCTTTTTTATGGGGAGAGGGGAGATTACTAGGGATTGAATCCAGGAGCATTCTACTTATGCACTACATTCCCCCTCCAGTATTTTTTTTTTTTCATTTTTAAAACAGGGTATCACTAAGTTGCTTAAGATCTTGAGTTGCTGAGGTTGGCCTTGAACCCAAGATTCTCGTGTCTCAGCCTCCCAAATACTGGGATTATGGGTGTGCACCACCATACCCAGCTTTTCAGTTGCAGCTCGTGTCAGACCTTCCTGGTCAATTAGAGACTGAGAAATATTTGAAGTGGGGAAGAGGGATTTTACAGGTAAGTAAGTCCAATCTGTAAGAACCCAAGGGAAGGATCAATTTTCATGCTTCCAAAGCATGTAGCAAAGTGCTTTATGTTCAGCTCCTCTGATAATAATTAACACAAAAGTTAACTTAAAAGATATGCCCCAAAACATGAGTTAGAAAAACATGAAGAAGTGGTAAATGAAACTAGAAGAAATAATGGAGAGAATGTCAAGAAACAGGGATAGATCAAGAAGTTTCCACAGGCTGGAACATATACACACATGTGGGTGCATGTGTGTATGTACATATTATGATTATGTTGATAGATATGATTACACAAAAGTTATAAGTGGGAAGGTGAGCATAAGGAGACTTGATCTGACCTAGGTTCAAGGAAGTCTTTTTTCAGGAAGTGACATTTAAACCATGTATAGATATTTTTGAACATAACTTTTTTATCAAACTTGCACTGAGAACATAGAATTGTGAATCTTATATTCATTTTTCTTTTAGTTAGGGGTTATCACTAATTTTTCTAGTCATCTGTACTTATAACAAGGACTTAGAAGCTATTTTTGTCAAAAACACCACTCTTCATTTGAGCCCGCAAATGTCCAATGGGTAACTAAAAGCAAGATTTTTAAAAATGGCATTTATCTCTACCTCCTTTTTGCATCTATCTCCTTTGTTCTGAGTCACTTTGGATTCCAGTAACAACAAGTCTGATCAATAAACATATTGTGTAGAGTCAAATCTATCCCATAGCTAGGTGTGGTAGGCTAGGGATGTAGATCAGAGGTAGAATGCTCCTAGGTTCAAACCCCAGTACCACTGTTATAAATAAAGTTCCATGGCATTGTAAGAAAAGACACATATTCAAAAGTGCCTTGGTAGGCACAGGTAAAAACTTTCTCAACAGGACCCCAAAAGCACAAGCAACCCTTAGGAAGATCAATCCATGGGATTGCACTAAACTGAAGAGCTTCTGCAAAGCAAAGGAATCTATCAAGAACCTCAACAGAGAACCTACAGAGTGGGAGAAAATTTTTGCCAGTTACACTTCAGCTAGAGGTTTAATAACTAGGATATACAAAGAACTCAAGAAAATCACAACTAAGAAAGCAAATAACCCAATCAAAAAATGGGCAAAGGATCTAAATAGACACTTCACAAAAGAAGAAATACAAATGGCCAAGAAATGTATGAGGAAATGTTCCACATCATTGGCAATCAAGGAGATGCAAATCAAAACTACCCTGAGATTTCACCTAACTCCAGTCAGAATGGCAATCATAAAAAACATGAACAACAACACCTGCTGGCGAGGGTATGGAGAAGTGGGAACCCTAATACATTGTTGGTGGGATTGCAAACTTGTGCAACCACTGTGGAAAACAGTATGGAGGATCCTCAGACGAATGGGAGTCAACCTACCATATGACCCAGCAATACCACTACTGGGTATATACCCAAAAGAATGGAAACCAAACTATCAGAATGATGCATGTGTATCTATGTTTATAGCAGCTCAATTCACAATAGCCAAACTATGGAAGCAGCCAAGATGTCCAACCACAGATGAATGGATTACAAAACTATGGGATATGTACACAATGGAATTTTACTCAGCCATAAAGAAGAATAAAATCATGTTCTTTGCAGGGAAATGGATGCAACTGGAAAACATTA